>VDFB02280571.1:55692-93853 GCA_007258455.2 Sequoia sempervirens
GGTTATAGGACAAGCAAGCTTAGATCTGAGATTCCAAACTGCCTTATACTAGTTGTAAAATGTTTAGAAATTGGTTTGGGAATAGGAATTGTGAATACCCCATTTTCCATACTTGGAGATATGGCATGGGGAAGCCAGTGGTCCCAAATGTATATATGGATGTGGATTCTCTCAAAGATATCACAGCCATATATGATCATGTTTCTAGAATAGTAAGGGCTTATAATGGTACTGAAGTTGTCAGGATTACTAGGGAAGAGATTAATTTTTTTTTCAAACTACATGAATGGAGCTAGGATATGATTCCCATTCACCTAGAGAATTTCAAAAAATAATATGAGAACATCAAAGTTGTCTTTCGAACTACATTGTTTCCTATGCATTGTGCTTCTACTAGAACTGGGAAGAATATGAACCAAATTAGGATTGGAAAAGATGAGAAAGAAATTTTCTGTCTAAATTACTTTACCCATTACTTAAGGAAAATTGTTTGTTTTTTGTATTAGATTATTGGTTTTAATGCATCTGAGACAATACTAGTTGAATATTTATACATTTCCAACCATACTAAGTATTTAGCATTTAATGTGGTCTATGATTATGCCACTTACCTAGCAGATAACATGCATAAGTGCCTAGTTGATCTCAAGGGAGGAAAGCACTGGGTAAAATTATGGTGGTATTCTCTTTTAATGCATATGATTTTGTATAAGCAAGAGAAGTAGTTTGGGGAAGATATGTCCTTAAAGAAGGAAGAGGGTAATGTTGAGTTGCATGTCTAGTATTGGACCCAAATTATGGATATGGATGAACAAAAGTATGATTATATGGTCTATCATAATTTCTTTGCATCTAAGCTTATGAGAATGTTGGTTCTTGATCTGCCAAGGATTCCAAAAGAGATTCATGACTTTCTAAGACCTATGGAGAGGAGGCCTGAGCTGAATATAACCCATATTTGGGGAGATATCATTGCATACCTAGATATAACTATATTCAAGGTATATGGGACTTCCACCTATCCTTTTGAGCTGCCAATGGATGTTCCCATTAGAGTGTGATTCATAGAAGTCATGAGACAGTTGGCTGAAACCTAGGAGTGTCATTTTCCAAAAGGTAAGAAGAAGGGTTCATTATTCCCTGAGTACACTATATTTGTAGTTTTTTGTTGATTAATCTTTTGATGGAAGTCCCCAAGCCCTACAAGTTAGCATCATCTCACCTTACAAACCATGACCCAGAAAGATTCATCCATGAGGTAAAAGTAAAGAAGTCATTGTGGGTGTTTTTTCATAACTTCTACTACCCTGAAGATGTTATCAGAAACATTCTTGATTTCTAGTTGTATGATGAAAGAAAATTAATGTACCTTGCAAGATGGTGACCAATATTCAAAAGTTAGAGCCAAGTTATGATCCTCTTCCAAACGTTGAAGGAGAATGGAAAAAGGTAAATTATGTATTGGAAAATTTTGAAAGTGTTTTTGGTGTCTTGAGAAGAGAAGAGGTTGTCAAAGGTAAGGGAAAAACCTTGGAAATAGAAGAAGGACCATTTGTGCCATTGGATAAAAGGCCTTCCTACCAAGAATCTAATAATTTTAAGGTGTATACTAGGAAGAAGGAGATAATTAAGGAGAAAACAGAGTCAACCCCTATTGTATCAAAGGATTAAAGGCTATTTTCTCCAACTAAATCAACTTCATTACCTCCTAAGTGATATGCTCCTGATATAATTGATATTGACTCTCCTCCAAGAAGTCCTTCCTCAAAGCAACCACCATTCAGGAAACAAAGGGTTGAAATGAGCATGGTAGTTGATTACCCTGATAGTGATATAGACGATATTGTAATAATGTTTGAAGATATGTAGCAAAGGATACCTTCTCCTCTGAGAGAAGTTGCATCAAGCTCTGGGACAAGTATCTTGAGATTGGGAAAAGCTGAATTAACTAGTGTAAGAAATATTGATCACATGAGAAAGGAATCTTGCAAAGAGTTTATGGAGGATGACTCATTTATTGAAACACTATCTTTTAAGGATTTTATATGGAGAGAAAAGGTTGGAGAGTATGCAGAGAGGATTATTTTTGAAAGAATTATACATCCTGAGTTTCTTGAAAATGTTGTTCAAGCTAATGTGAGGCAAGAGATGAGAAATTTTTTTAAGGATATTACACCCAAGCAAGGAAGATAACTTGTATGAAAATGTGGTGTATTTTTATTTCCTAAATGGCATATTGTTCATGCAATGGTATTGGATACAATAACGAGGATAATGAATAAATATTTAAAACTAAAGAAGCCATATTGGAAATTTAGGGATCTGCATTCATCCATGAATGGGATGCTCTAACAATATGGTCAATGTCTCTCAGTTCAAGGAAACTAAAATTTGCAGAGGTATCAAAATTTACTAGCAACCTAATTGTAAAAAGAGTTGCAAACACTCCAACATTAGAAACTATAGATATGACCATAAATGTTTCTAGATTTACAAAAGCAACAATTGAGAACCTCATTAATGATAGGGATACATTTAGAATCAAATATCATGATATTATAGATGAAAATAATAAGAGTCAATAGAAAGTAGCTAAGGTTGAATTTGGAAACAAGTGGAGACATTGAAGTCTCAAGGGTAGGCTAGTTAAATCCATACTACTCCCTCTCCTCCTATAGCTCAACCTCAATCTCATCCACCTAAACAATCATTTTCAATTGTGCCTTACAACATGAGTCATCAACCTATTATAGTTAAGAAGCTGAGTACATTAGAGGAAATCCATCAGATAAACCCACAAAAGAATAATTGCTTCAATAAATTGAGAAGAATAAGAAATTGATTGAGGAAATGCAAGTCATGATGAATAAGAACAATTCAAAAAAATTCCACATTCTCTTGAGGCACTTCAATAGGAAAATTCAATGTAAGTTGAATAGTTTCCATGCTAATTACTCTTTGATGTTGGAAGCAATGAAGATGTCTCAAAGTGATGGAGAATTAGGAACCCCAGTCTTAGATAGATGGATTCCTAGAGTTAGTTATTTGAAGCTAATGGTCGCTGGTGCTAAGAAATGAGGGGACAACCCTCCAAAATTAATCCTGACCTATAGGTTTTTCTATGATGTTAGGGAACAACCATTCCATGGGTATGTTGCTCCATTAGACATAAAATAAAAAGTTAAGAATCAAGTATGATCAAACTAAATTAACATTGTTGCTTTATATTCTACAAGCCCATGATGAAGTAAAATATTTGCAGATGTGGAAGAACCAGGTGGATGCTATAATTGTTACTATGGAAAAATTAATCTTCCAGGATGTTAATATGGACATAATAAAAGATAATTTGGAGAAGTTATCTTTTATTATTAGGTTTCTCAAAGAATTTGACATGGAAGCTAATTCAATGATGACAAAATATTCTCCTTACAGAAAGAAGATAGATGAAATCATTCATTTTGATTGGCCATCTGAAGAGCATGGCGGTTCTGGCGAAAGTTGAGCCCGCGGTTATCGGATTAAACTGAAAAATGGAAACGCTATACTGGCCTGCATTGTAGGTGGCCTGGATTATAAACGTATAAAATGAGTCAAAATCTAGCCAGCAAAAGCAAGTGTAGGGTAAATACGATTCACCATGGATGCTTATCGAAAATTTCTTTTGCTTTACCTTTCGCCTTTGAATTTCATATCATCTTGCCAAGTAGGATGGATGTGCTACAACAACTTGAAGATTATTTTTTCAACATGTGCTCTTTTGAAGCGGCAAGCCGCTTCTACAACAAAATTATCTTTGCCCCAAGCAAGGTCTCCACCGGTACCTAAATGTAACGAAATTTAGGGAATGTGTCTCATAGCGGGTCCGCTAAAATACGGGCACTTTGTCTCAGTTTATTTTTCTCCTCGGTTCTTATAAAAGAGAATCTCTATTTAGTCCCATTTGTGAGTACTTTTTTGAATCGAGCGAATAGAGGAATTGCAGCAGGAAATGGAATATGTTAGGAGTCTTTATCTAATGCTTTGAGTCTAGATAGTAATTTTTTTCAAATGTATGGTTTTTGAGCATATCAGAATGATAATTGCAATTTTTTTGATTCTATAGTCTCTCCAATTTAATATATACTCAAGTTATTAATGAAAATGCTAATCAAAGATCATTTAATCAATTTTCATTTTTGTTAAGCTTTGTTATATGCTTTGATTTTAGGTATGGTTTAAAAAATTAGTTAAAATGCTTAGATCTTATCATAAATTCATGTGCAGAACAATTGGATTTAATAAGTAGTCTTAGGCTTTGATTATAGATGGGTGAATTTCAAAGTAATTTCACTAAGAGCATTTGTGTTTGGGATTAAATGTACCTTGCATTTCAATTTATGTCGAATCCTAGCCCATAGATAATGGCACTGATCATAGTTATTAGAATCATCGTTTAGGATTTTGGTCACTCAACTTGAGAACAATATTTTAAATAACTTTTTCATCAATGTTTTATTTGTTTTGGTTAATGTTGTTTGTATTCTTGGTTATATATTTGTATGTATTTAAAGGAAATACTAGTTTCTTGAAGGATTTAATCTTTCTAACCTTTCATGAGAATATACCCACTTATCTATGTAATGTATACGTCAATTGTTTAGAAGAGTCAAATAATTTACACTATGGGATCACTTGACTCGATGTCCTTGAACTGCAACCAAGACACCTTGTAGGGAGTAGGGTGTGTTGTATTTTCTAATCCTAACTTATCCACCATCTCTATGGAAACCTGATTATTAGTACTTCCATTATCAATAATAAATTTTCAACATTTACCTTTTGTTTTGCACATTGTTCTTAAAAAAGACTTCCTTTGGGTAGGTTCTTGTATCTCCTTGTTTGAATTCAATATGACTCTTTTCATCACCAAGGATTCTCCTGCTTTTGGTATTTCTTCATTTGTAGGTGATCATAAAATTGCTTCATCTTCTTGTGCAATATGCACATTTCCATAGCTTATAGAAGGATTCTCTTGACATTCATAAGATTTTTGTCCATACTTGTTACATTTGTAGCATCCTATTTGAAAACCTCTATCTTTGCATCTAAAATATGACCTTCTACCTAAAATTATTATGTCTTGTTGGCTGCTCTGGTTGCCTTGAACTGCTAGCTCCATCTGTTTGAGTTTGAAATTTTTCTCTTCCTCTTTGTTGTCCTCTTCCTCTATTTTTTCCTCTTTTTGAATTTGTTTTCTTGAGAATTTCTCTTCTTCTTTTAAAGAAAATTGGTATTCATCTTCTACTGTCTTTAAGGGCAACAAACTAATCTCATCTTGAATGTCATATCTCAAGCGATTAATCTACCTAGATACCTTTTCAGGTGTTTCCTCCACATGAATAGCTTGATGTTAATTCTATAAAAATATTCAGTATACTCTTTTACAGACATTAGTTTCTATTTTAAATTATACATTTTTTTAAACAAAGTGATTTGATAGTCTTTAGACATGAATTTACCTTTTAGTTTGGTGATCATTATGTCCCAACTATTAATCTTAGCTTTTCCTTTATTCCTACTTTCATCCTACACTCTGTCCCACCAAAGAGATTCCTCACCATTTAATCTAGTGACAAAAAAATTCACTCTCTTATCTTCATCAAAATTCTCATACTCAAAGTAATTATCTAGATAACTGATCCAATCAATCAATTCTTCTACATTTAAGATACCATCATACATTAGCACTTCTACTCATGGTCTGAAACTTGCCCCTACACTTGCTTTAATTATTCTTTTTTGTGGCAAAAAATTCTCCTTCTGGTTCTGATTCTTCTTCAGAAAATTCTACTTCTTGTTCATTGACATGTCCATTGTCAGCATCTCACCTTTGTGTCATTTCCATGGCCTCTAACCATTCTTGAAGGTTTCTCACTTCAAATAAGTAAGTGTTATCGATAGGTCTTCCTCGACCTCAACCTCATCCTCATCCTCTAACTCTCAACACCATCCCTTGACAAAGAAAATCTAATCTTGAACCTTTAAGAATTATTTTCTACTTTGCTAAAAATGATATAGGGCTAAAATATAAGTTACTTTTCATATGCAAATTTATGAATGATATTTTAATTCTAATTTGCAAAAAAAAAATTAAATGCCCATCATACTTCTGTTTATAATAACTTATTCACCAGAGTGAATTTATTAAAACTATTTCTATGTTTTTTTCTACACATTCCCAACTTTCTAAATCATTTTTAATTTCTTGATTTCATCAAGAAATGAGAAAGTTATAAATATTTTACTAAGACTAGTTTTTTTAAAATATGTGGACATTGTTTTATTTTTCTACAGTAAAACACTCGACACAATAACCCTATCCAAATTAGATCTTAAGAATACAAAACTTATTAGAATTTACCTCTGCTAAATGTTACAAACCACGAATTTGGTGATTTGTCACCGGTATAGTAAGCTTATAAACTACTGCTTATGGGGGTTTTTCAAATATAAAACTTCTTATAAAACTTCTACAATATGAGATCAATTCTACTCACATTTTCCAACAAATAGAGTCATTTAATTCAAACCACAAAGAAAAAAAAAATCTAGCTAAACCACTTAATACTCTCAATTTAAATTTTAATTTATTTTTTTGGTGGTTTATCTATGCTTAATGGTAGCTTTAGACATTACTTTTTTCAATCTACAATCTCTATAAAAGGTCTAGTTTTTGGACACACTTCATTTGTGGCTTGATCACCTTCTTTGATGTCAATATAAATTTGAATCTTGTCCAATGACTAGTAGTAATAGACTTTGCATGACTTTGCTCCTGTTTGTTGTTGTGACCTTTTCAATATGCTTGTGACTTCTCTTTTCAAATAGAGCTTCGATCTCAACTATTACAAACACTATGCACCTAGCTTTCCCACAATCATTTCCTCTAATACAAAAAATTATAGTGAAATACATAGCATAGAAACTTCAAAATTGTTTAAGAAATCCACACAACAATATTAGACACAATCATCTAAAAAATATACAAAGAATATGGCTATCAAATATTCTAATTAATGAGAGTTTTGAACATATTATTCTATTTTCATGGGAACTCTCCTTATCCTCAAGCTACGACATGGCCTATATTTTATACTAAATAATAGGATAAGTTAAGCCTAAAACTAATATGAAAAAATTCATTTTGTTTAGAAAAATAAAATAGCAATTTGTACAATTCTTCTAACTTCCTATCTTCCAGTTGAAACAAATTGATTCAAAGGATTTTAAGGAACTTATAACCTCTCATTATTTTATCTAGAAACATTAGAATAAAACCAAAAAATTAGGATACACTTGCATCACATTGACATACTACAAAAATATAGAACTAGCAGTTGCGTGTAGTGGCATGCAACGATGAGCCAATAGGCAGCGCGAAGTACAAATGGATAGAATGAAATGCGAGTTCCAATGTAGAAAATGGCAATATATATTGTAAGTTTTCATTGGGACAATGATTTTCTACTACTATATTTTATCACCCATATGTATAGATTTGTTTGGATATTGTATGAACCAAGATCCTAGTATCTGTAAAACACAAAGAATACATACATTAGAAGATTGTTCAATGCAAGTTAGAATCTAAGTTTCCAATAAAATCCATTTAACTATGCTCAAAAGAGGAATAAAACAAGAATGTAATGTAAAAATAATGAACTAGATTAAATCCTATTGAGAATATGCAAACTATTGATCTTATGGGGGAGTGGGTGCCAATTTTATGTGGAAATTGGCCCTTTCCCAACTCCTTTGCAAACCTTGTGATGATTTGATGAAGATTGATCCACTTGTTGATGAAGAACAATGAGCTCCTTGGTGAAATCTACAATAACCTAGCTAATATGATGAAAAATTTTATGAAGATGGATAAAATTAGCTCTCAATGTGAAGAGAGTAACTTTGCTCTAAGTTGTGGATGAAAAATACAAAGAGAAGCCTTCTATAAATAGAAGGAAAAGATTAAGGAATGAGCAAAATGGATGAATGTGGGATTATTCAACATCCAATGCGAAAGTGCTACTTGTCAAGATGTGAATGGAGTTAGCTTGAGCACATTTTGGAGAATATGCAAAGATGCAGGAGATTCAAATTCAAAAGATGGCTTGAAGGATGAGGTGAAAGATGAAGTTAATATCACATTGCTGAAGAAAAAGACTTGTAAGAGATGTTAAATGCTTTGTTGGAAGGGAAAATTCCTTTTGGGGTGAGATTTCAAATTTGAGGAATATTTCATCTTTGATGCCTTTTTTGTATGGAAATAGATGATTTATAAATCAATTAAATTGATTTTCATGTGTAAGTTGCAAAATCTAGAGGATTTTATGGATTAAGACTAAGTTTAATAAAGATTTGATTAATTTAAAGGAGATTAGCTAATCTGAGCATTTGATTTAGAGTTTTGGATTTAAATAAATCAAAATGAGAGGAATAATGATTTTAGACTTAATTAAATAAGATTTGATTTATTTAACTAAAGAGGATGGGTGTTAAGTTTAAACAAAGATTTCAATTAAATAAAACAATGTTTTAATTAAAAGAGGGACTATATGATTAATTCAACAAAGCGGGATTTTATTTTCTAATTAATAGGAGATGATGACTTTAATTCTAGGTGCAATCTAACAGCAAGTATTCACTCAAGTTATAGCCATTGTGAATGCCCACCAAGCACAAATGCATAAAAGATAATGATCGATGCCCCATCTCTCTAAATTGTTTTGATATCACTTCCAAATGCTTGGAACAGCATGTAATAATATAAATTAAAAAAAAAAAAAAAAGATCAAATACTGCTTCCAAATGCCTCTATAATTCCCAGCAAAGGGATGTGTTTTGTTTAGATAAGTATCCAAAGTGATATCGCTTCCGTCTATATATCCTAGGACATGCATTGCATGGGATGATGATGGGTTGATAAGTTGTTTGATAAGTTGTTGATATAAGGTTGACTAACATGTTTGAAAATGATCAAGATTTTGATTTTTCATTTAAAAGTTTGAAGTTTGCTAATTGTTGTACTTGTTTCTCTTTGTTTCTTCCAAAAAAGTATGATGATTGATTTCCATTATCGATGAGATTATCTTTGGGTGCAGCAAGATGAGACAGGATGCAGACAACATTTGATGTCTTTTGATGTCTTTGAAATCGTTTGAGGCTATTTCTTTGGCATTTTCCTTTGAGGATCTTACAAATGTTTCTTTGATTTTTGAGTTTTCCAACGTTTATGTTTTCTAAGACTTTTATGAAGCCTTTCGTGCTTTATGAAATTATGTTGAGAGAAATTCTTTTGCCTGATTTTTAAGCCTTCCTCGAAATTTTGGTGCGCTTGGATAAATCCTCCAAGTTTTGGATTTGTTTTGGATTTTTTTTTTGGGTGTTTTGGATCTCGACTCCATTTTCTTGGATATATCATCTTGGATACGGGATGTGGATGATATTAGTGCTTTGTTTTGGATTTTTTTGGAAACCAAGCCGCTGATTGATCAAATTGATGAATTGATGATGACAACATTGTTGATGATACAGAACAATCTAAGGACAGTGTTAAGAAACATGCAGATTTGGACGGATATCCCAAGATGATGTAGGATTGATGATGATAACATTATCAAGGATACACAACAATCAAAGGATAGTGTTAAGAAACACAAGGATTGGGAAGGATATCTTGACACTGATTTGGATTTGATCGGGATTTCTGGTTTGAACAAAAAGTTGTTTTGGATGAGCCCGATGAGGGGTTGAACTCATGTTATTACTAGATGTGATTGATAGTGATTGTTTGGATTTCTGATGTTCAATGAAGATGAAGATTACGCAAATGCCTCTCTGCAAGCAAGTACCATGGCTAGTATTCTAACATTTTTTTGCGCTTTGAATCAATTTGATTCTCGCGCCGCTAATTCACGCTGTTGGAAGATGATCATTTATTCCTGACGGTGATGTAAATATCTACCCCCAAATGTCTAGAAGCAAATGTATGGAATGTCGCGCGGATGCTTGGATAGATGTATGGATGGAGGGAAATGGATTATTTTGTGATAAGATAAGGTGTTTGGATAAAGAATTATCATATGGATAATTCTTCATGGCTCAGATAGTGTTGCATAGGATAGGATCAATGAAAATGACTCATGTCAAGATGTTTACCATAAGCAAGTGTAAAGTGTGTGCCAAAAATTTTCAAGTTCAAGATCGATGCAGATGGATGAAAATGGATTGGATAAATGGTTCATGTATGAAATGGATTTATTATGGCTAACATGGATGTAATTTTGGGTTTTTTATGGATGGGATGAGATGCTTCAACCTAAATTGGCACACGTAGATGCTCGATTCTACACATAATGCCTATTTTCCAATTTTTCATCATGGTACCTTCCCAAAGTGCCACCGAAGTGGTTTTCACTAGAGGACATTTTCTTCTTTACTGTTTTTATCCTTTTTCTGATTTTTTTTGGATTTTCATATTTTTTGATTTTTTTGTTTTTCTGAAAGATTTTAAGATCATGTTGAACCACCTGGTGGTTTCAATGTACATGCCTCTCTCATAATGTGCCATTTATATCCTACTTGAAGAAGTTGCTTTGCTAAGATATGTGCACTTGAATACAACTTTTGAGATACCTGATATGCTTTATTGATACTGGAGTTAACTCTATCTTGGTCTGCACATCGTGATAGAGTGCCTTCTGAATCCTTATGATGAAGGGTGGCTGCCAATACCTAGTTAATTTGAGAATCAGATATCATCTGTGGAGGCATGGATGGAGTTTCTTGAGGAATAAAAGATGGATATGTTGATAGTTTGGAACCTTTGACTCTCCAAACTTAGGAAGATGAGCAATGATGGGTGGATACAGAAGTGTGCATAGAATTAGGACCAATTGCTTGATACACTTTATATGTTGCTTTAGAAGCTTTCTTTTTCTTTTGTGGACATCTTTGGTGGATACTTTTCCCTTTTTTATTTTTCCCCATAGTTTCTTTGAATAATGGATTTTGATAGGGATAATATTTATTTGTATTTTTTGGTATCCATATGTATTTCTTTTGTTCAATATGCTTCTTAGCTTATTTTTCTTTGACAACATTCATTGTTCTTTGATTCAAAACCTTCTTTTAATGTTGGTCCTAATTCATGGATGGGGTGATGTGTGGATGAAGATTCATGATGTGGCTAGTTGTAGTATTGGCATTGGTCTCATTGTAAGGATTCTTTGTGCTCCCTATGTTGATGTTTTCTTGAGACAAAATTTCCCCTAGTATGGTGGTAGTGGCATCTTCATTCCTTGATTCTACTTGTTTTAAGATGTCTTGCTTAGTAAGGTTGCTCTGATAAATGACCACTATAGATTATGCTATTTCAATTTGCTGCTCTGCTAACTCAAGAATGTCTTGTTCTATCTGACATGTTTCCTTGAGTGGATAATGTTGGATATCTTCATACATGAGGCCATCAATATGAATTTGGGATATTTCAGATCCTAATGTTGACAAATTAGTTTCAATGTAGGAATCAACCTACACTTTTTGTGTAATAATATCAATAGTAAAGGAATCTTGTTCTGAATGTAGATCATCTATGTGTCCATCCAAAGAAAGCATCTCATGTTTAGATGGAGTATGTGCTATTTGTATGTGATCATCATTTGTGACATCTTGTATAGATAGTAGAGTATCCATTAGATCATCGTAGTATCTTGGAGATACAAATTCTTGATCTTGATAAATTTTGGGATTGCTTTTGACATGCTTTGAATCAAGTTCTTGACATGGGTCAGTTTCAAAGGGTGGATTTCTTACAAAGGGTTCTTGGATATCTTCTTTAAGCATGGGAAATGGCTCAATTTCCTCTTGATCTTTGACTGGACTTGGATCAAATGTTGAGCTGAAGATTCCTTCAATATCAACAATCATGAGGTCAAAGGTTGTCAATATTTCTTGGAAAGGACCATTGCTAGACTTTTGTGTGAGATGTTGATCATGCTTTAGAATCAATTCTTGAGATATGTCCTCTAACTCATTAGATGATGTAGAGACATTTTCAACATGAGATCATTTGTTGATAATGTTAACACTCCTTGAAATAGATAACTATCAGATATTGTTGAGGGATTCTTATCATGATCAAAAAGTGACTATTGATGTATGTTGATTTGATCTTTGGATGAGGTAGAAACATCTTCAAGATCTTGATCATTATTTTCAACAATTATGGTGGAGAGATTGTCAATCCCATCATTAGTAGTTGAATCTTGATCATTTTCCCCAATAGTTATTATTTTTTGATCAATTAGGTCTTGCATGAGATTTTTGAGTTGAATAAAATTTGATGTTGTGTGTCCCTTTATTTTGTGATACTCACAAAGGTGCTTCTCATCATATCAAGGTGGTTTTATGTTTGGTTCTTAATAGTTCTCACAGGTGGGTATTTTAATGAGATTTTCCTACACCAACTGTTGCATGAATGATTAAATTGGTCTCCCAACTAGTGTGTATTTTCATTTTTTAACTTCTAAGATTTGTCCTTTAATTTGACCTTGTGATGATTTATTTTTGAGATGTGGTGAATGATCTTAGAGATGTGATGATTGATCTTCAAGATCAGGAGATTGAGTTTTTTGTTGATGTTATTGATCTTGATATACAACCTCTTGACATTCGAGATATTGTTCTTGATGTGGTTGTGGACACAAGTCAATGCTTTGATGACATGGTTTAACCAATGGTAGAGTGTATTGATCTTGGAGTGAAGATGTCTCTTGGCTCAATGACTCAACTATTTTGTTAAGTGTAGAAATTTGATCTCACCAGATTTGATCTTGATTTTGATCTTGACTCCTTTTATATAATTGATTTGGTTTTTGTTCAATAAAATTTGGAATGTATAATTTTGGTGTTTGCATGGGATCATGGATAAATTGGTTTTGGAAAATGTTCTAATTTGGGATGATGTTTATATTTGGCATGATACGTTGGAATTGAACATTGTTGTGTCTGGGAATCATATTTCCTTGATTTTGCATGGTGTTACCTTGACTTGGATTGGTACATGGAGTCATTAATGTCTTGTTTGGACTTTGAACAAAAATTTTATGATTCACAAACATATCCATCCCAAAGATTACCAAGTGTGGATTCAAAATGTTCATGTTCGGAAAATGTTTACTTGATATATTTACATTTGGCATGTATGGATTTGGTGGGATGATGTTGTTTTGTATAAGACTCATGCATTGAGTGTTTGGTTGATAGATTTTCAGTTTTGGACTTGGATTTAAATCTACCATCAAGAAAGGTGCTCCAAAATCTTGACTAGGCATACTCACATTTGTTGTACCATCAAGGTTTGTAGGAGATAATGATCTCATGTATGAATTGTATAATTGTGAGTGTTGATAATCAACTGGCATTGTAAGGCTTTGATAGTTTGGTTGGTTTAGACCACTCGTGATGTATGGATCAAGTTTATATTCCATGTTTTTCCTTGTGTTTTGACCTTGTTTCAAAAGTGACCCCTAAGGTGTTTAAGACCAATAATGGGGAGATGAAATATAGAAGGGGGTGAATGATATATAGGTATTAGACATTTTAGGAACCTTGAAGGATACAAGACCACAAGAGTTTGGTTTTGATTCTTTGGTTTGGATAATGAAATTGTAAACCCTAAGATGTTAGATGTGATCTTAGGATGCACTTGTTCAAAGAGGTGATAATTTATCTAAGTGTGTGTGTAAGGATTCATCCAAACACACCTAACTAAACAAATGATTTTTATTTGGTTTAAGGATGTACCCAATTCTAGATAATGATGTTTCCAAATCTCTAAAGTTGATTTTTGGGATGATATGATAAATGTTTGGAATGGATGAAGTGTTTTATTTGATCCTAAATGAACCTAACATGGACTTTGTTTGCAAGGCCAAGATAGTGAAGAACATCCTTTTCTCTAAGAGTATTTCAAAACCAAAATACCAATGTTTGCATGAAAACCATATGACCAAAAGATGCCAAGAACATGTGTGGGGGACCCAATTGTTTCTTAGCTTTGAGTTCTTTTTACAAACACACTCTTGATTAGATTTTGAGCAGATGTCTATCCATGTACAAATTATAACATACAAGGTTTGTTGTGGCTGAAATCTAGAAAAAATCAAAAAGATAAAATTTTCCTAATGTTGATGAAAACAGGAGGAGAGAATTGGAGATGAAATACAAATGCTTAGAAGCCTCTAAGGATAGAATCCTAAGGCAAGCAATAGCACTTGGATTTTGTCAAAGGTATTTTCTCCTCTAAAGAGTTTGAAATTTGATGTTCATGTTAAATGTTTGTTTTCCCAATGTTTACAATCAAGAAAAGTGTTTTGTAACCAAGAACAAGTACAACCCTATGGTTATGAAAGACTATATTTGTTGAGTCCCCACTTGGAAATTCTAGCTATGCTTATTTTTAGAGAATGGTTAGATGCTTATTACACTGGCTCCTCATGCTTATCTGAGAGCCAAGCATCAGTGCCATAGAAATCCCACAACTGGAATGCACCATTTATACCAAAACAAAAAAAAAAGAATTGTGTGGCTGACCAAAGTCGTTCTGCACTTTTGACAAATGAATGGGGATTTTGGAGTTTCCTACAACAAGGTTCTAATTCAAACTTTCCAATGCGTAGGAGTTGACCCATGGGGTGAGACCATTGTTTCCCTTCTCCCGTCAAAGCAATGATCTTTGTTCCAGTACCAACTTTTATATCCTAGCTAGAAATACTCTTGGCTTTAGAGTGTTACCGGTTGAGTCACTCCCTTGGGTGAGTACTTCTTCCCCAAGGTAGGCTCTCTAAGATAAACAATAGCTAGCAAACATATTTGTAACTCGATTGATCTTTGTTGAGAAACAAAGAGAGAATACACATGATAGGTTTACTCACACTTGCAAGATGTTTTGTTCAATTTTAGTTCCCAAAATGAAATATGGAGGCAATTACTTCATCCCAACCTAAGACCACCGAAGGCTTTCGATTCTCAAGATCTCATCATGAGAGGCATGAGAGAGTGCATACCTATTTACAATGAATTGTTAGTTTGAATAATAAATCCACAAAACAAAACACTTGGTAATTGTTTAAATCCAAAATAAATGATTTGATTCTTTTTAAGCACCAAAGGAAATGGAGAGTGGCTTGTTCAATTGTTAGCCTCAAACCAAATCTACTGAGTTTGTCCTAAAAGTTCTTTTTAAGCCCTTTGTAGCAAAAAATGAAATGTTCTTTTTAGAGCCCAAAATAAATTTAGTAGGTCCTAAAAGCTTGAAAATGACAAAGTCTTTAAAATAAGGGATTATAGTTTCTCCCCAAAGTGTTCAAAAACACTTGATACAATGATGTGATAATGCTTTTTCTTTGACTTTCATGCTCCATGATCCTTTAAAACCTACAATACAAGCTCCAAATGTTAGATGAAATCAAGAAACAAGAAGATATGAGGGTTAGATAAATGATTAAGCATAAAAACCCTAAAATTTAGGCCAACTTTCATTATCATTTGACATTTAGTGAAAATTTGAAAATTTTAACCTTATCAAAGTTGATAAAAACCTACACCATTGGATATCTTATGAAATTCTACCCATTTCAAAAAACAAAGCTTTGAAAAAGACCAAAAAATGACCAAGATATGACCATTTTAAGTTTGAGTGAAAAAGAAAGAAAATCTAGAGGCTTTGTCTACATAGGCATCATTGTTTAGAGTTTGAAACAATGCTATATGGCACGCCTAGATTTGCAAGTAGCTATTTATGGTGCCACTAGACTTTGAGTGATTTATATGGAGTCATGCGTCCTTTATAACATTGTTAGACTGATAGTGGTGCTATATGGCACCATGGACTGGGTGAGCGTTGTAGATTCCTATATATACAAAAAAAAAGGAAAAAAAAAGAATAGAATGATGAAAAAATGTGATTTAAACTTCTAGTTTTCCCTCCTTCTAGCACCAAATGTATGAACCAAGATCCTACCTGCAAAACACAAAGAATACACACATTAGAAGATTTAAATGCAAGTTAGAATCTAAGTTTACCATAAACTCCATTTAACTATGCTCAAAAGAGGAACAAAAAAAGAATGCAATGTAAAAACAATGAAATAGATTAAATCCTATTGAGAATATGCAAACTCTTGATCTTACGGGGGAGTTGGTGCCAATTTTTTGTGGAAATTGTCCCTTTCCCAACTCCTTTGCAAGCCTTGTGATGATTTGATGAAGATTGATCCACTTGTTGATGAAGAACAATGAGTTCCTTGGTGAAATCTACAATAACCTACCTAAGATTATGACAAATTCTATGAAGATGGATAAAGTTAGCTCTCAAAGTGAAGAGAGTAACTTTTCTCTAAGTTGTGGATGCAAAATAAAAAGAGAAGCCTTCTATATATAGAAGAACAAGATGAAGGAATGAACAAAATGGATGAATGTGGGATTATTCAACATCCAATGGCCAAGTTCCACTTGTCAAGATGTGAATGGAGGAAGCTTGAGCACATTCTAAAGAATGTGCAAAGAGGGGGGAGATTAAAATTCGAAAGATGGCTTGAAGGATGAGGTGAAACATGAAGTTATTGTCACATGGCTCATGAAAAGGACTTGTAAGAGATGTTAAATGCTTTATTGGAAGGGACAAGTCCCTTTCAGGGGAGATTTCAAATTTGAGGAATATTCCATATTTGATGCCTTTTTTGAATGAAAATAGATGATTTATAAATCAATTAAATTGATTTTCATGTGCAAGTTGCAAAATCTAGATGATTTGATGATTAAGACTAAGATTAATCAGGATTTGATTAATTTAAAGATATTAGCTTGATTTGACCATTTTGATTTAGATTTTGGATTTAAATAAATCAAATGAGAGGAATAATAATTTAGACTTAATTAAATAAGATTTGATTTATTTAATTAAAGAGATGTGTTATTTTAAATCAAATAAAGATTAATTTATTTAATTTAAATGAGATGACATTAGAGATTAATTAAATAAAATGAATTATTTAATTAAAAGAGGATCACATGATTAATTAAACAAAGTGATTTATTTAATTAGAGATGAAATGTGATGAATTTAATTAAATAGAATGTTTAATTAAATGATTACTAGAGAGATGATTGGATGAACTAGTGTTAGTAAAATATGATCAGTGCATGTAAATTTTATGTTTACAATACAAATGGCACACAATAAAATTATTTGAAAGGTTATTATATCATTGATATGTTTAGGAGATAAAAATTGTCAAATAAGTATATATTTGCACAAATCATGGACAACAAAAAAATAAGAAAAAGATAATAGCATTCATTTATTTCTGCTGATATTGATTATAAGCCACATTTTTTAAAATTTTGTTAGTGAGATTCACTTTACATGCGATTGAAATATCTCTAAAAACATTATATGAAAACTTTAAATCTATAGCCACAAAACTCATGCAAATCGGTAGCCAAATAACAAAACCATAGATGAAACAATAACATCACCCTATGGAAAATTCAAATAATATAGCCTTTTGAACAAAATATTATAAGAAATGAGACAATGTAGCCTAAGCTAGACAATAATAATCAACAAAATAGACATAACATCAACAATTCTATTATGTTGCAAACATACCCACAAAACACAAGGCACAAAGAGAGAGCCAGAGGGAATTGATAGCAACTCAACACAACCTTATCAAAAATTGAAACAATATAGCCTTTTCAACAACACCTTATAAAGGATGGAATGATATAGCTTAAGCAAGAGAACAATAATCAAAAATGCCCAATGGAATCTAGGATAAAGTGTATAAGATCAACTATTTTATTCCGTTGTAACCATAACCTAAAACATATGATGTTTTTTTGAATCCTATGTCAGAAAGATAGTTATTTGTACATAAAAAATATAAAATAAAACTCAACACAATGAGGACTGCTCTCCACCCTACAATATTGGGTCATGGAACCTCATGGACTCTCACCAAACCCTCAAGCAAGAATATAAATTTCCCACCACTCTGATCAATGGTGAAATTAATATTTCTATTACAATCAATATAGATTACATTAGGATCTGATTGTCTATTTGACTAAGGTTAGTGATTTTGCAATCACTATCATTATTCTAAAAAGTTGTTTGTAATACATTAGTTCATCAAATACCAAATTATGGCTAGACTATGGTTTGCAAGAATAACAAAAAAAATTGAAGTTTAGTGTGGTGATTATGCAAAACTAGAATGAAATGCATAACATTAACTATTTTATTCCATTACAATGATCACGACAGAAAGCTAAAACTCAAAGCTACAATTCTATGTAAAACTTTTACTGCAAAAGCTAGACCATGTATAGCTTATGTGCATACAAAGTGTGAATTTTAGTGCAATGATCATGTCTAATTCATAGACAATATGTAAATCAGGAGATATCAAAGTTCTATATTTTATAATACATAACTTGCTCTATACTTGCAATAGGATGAATGAAGTAATTATAATTTAGCCCTACCTAGTGCATGTGGCAGAATGCAGTTTGTACAAAACAAAACAAGGCCTAATTTCCACCCTACCATATTGGCTCGTGGAGCATCGTGCACTCTCACCAAACCCACGAGCAAGAAAATAAATTTTCCACCACTGTGATTAATGGTGGAAGCAATCTTTTAGCTGCCTATGACTTAATACAAGATCTAATGGCATTAAAAGTCCTGTAAAGGATGATTGTTTGTGTGGCTAGCTGCAAATATGAAAGGATTATCTGAAGTTTAGTGCAATAAACACGTGCCATTGGTAGACAATAAATAAATTAGAAAATATAAATACTTATACAATTAATTACAAATAAGATGCAATGAAGTTGTAGTGGAACACAGTAAGTAAAAAAATTCTAGGCATACCTTCTGTATGGAATGGATTGAAGTCTAGAAATAGAAAAGGAGGGTTGCTCTCCACCCTACCATATTGGGTCATGGAGCATCATCAGCTATCGCCAGGCCCCTGAGCAGTAATGTTAATTGTACACCACTTTGAACAATGGTGAAGGCAATGCTTTGGCACTTGAGGAAATGTGTACAGTGGAAATCAATGTTATACATTTTTAATAATTTGACATGGGGTTGTGAAATGAGATATGCAAAAAAAAAAATATAGATTTACATTGTATACAGATGGAATGTAGGTGAAGTCCATACGACATGCAAATGTGGAATCGTAAAGCTATTTATCATTTTGGAGATCTGTACATCTTGTATATGAATACAATGTAGCTGAAATCTAAAATGGTTTCAATGGAATATACCTACACAGATGGGAAATGTGAACTTTGGTGCCACAAACATGTTTTATTGGTAAGCCATATATAATTGAAATATATATATATATGTAAATCACAAAATTTAAATGGATCTATAATTTATAAGTGAAATATATGTAATACCACAATTACATGTCACATATAAGAAATGATAAGGAAGTGAATTTAGAGATGGTGCAGATTCTATATGCATAGAGGTGAAGAGGAGAGGAGAAGAAATTCACTTACCATAAAAAAAAACACAATTCAAGTGAGTAATTCAGTTACACACATAGAAAATATACAATGGAAGAGAACAAAATGAAGTTTTTTCTCTAATATTGGGTGGCCATTACTCTAATTAATGGTGAAATCAATGTTCCCATTCTCCTAGCTAGTCTTATAATCACTTTATTTTCACAGCTGGATTGAACTTCATTTGCAAAGCTCGTTGATTTGCTTAGCATGTAAAATGGAATATCAATACCCCACTTCTTGAACTCTCTCCCAAGGGAGAAGCATGTTTTTGGAACAACTATGAAGATGAAGAGATTATAAAACGAGATAAGAGAAACCAAATGATGGGGAAAAATATTAAAGAATTTACCCACAAAATGCAAAGCATAAAGAGAGAGCCGGAAGGAATTGAAAGAAACTCAACACAACCTTATCAAAAATTGAAACAATATAGCCTTTTCAATAGGACCTTCTAAAAAATGGAATGATATAGCTTAAGCAATAGAACGATAATCAACAATGCCCAATGGAATCTAACATAAAGTGTATAAGATAAACTATTTTACTCTGTTGTAACCATAACCTAAAACATATGAATTTTTTCTTAGTCCTACATCAGAAAGATAGCAATTTGTACATAAAAAATATAAAATAAAACTCAACACAATAAGGCCTGCTCTCCACCCTATGATATTGGGTCATGGAGCCTCATGGACTCTCACCAAACCCCCAAGTAAGAATATACATTTCCCACCACTCTGATCAGTGGTGAATTGAATATTGCTTATTACAATCAATATAGAGCACTCTAGGATTTGATTGTCTATTTGACCATTGTTACTGATTTTGTAGTGACTATCAAATATTGCATTATGGCTAGACTATGGTCTACAAGAATAACAAAAAAAGTGTAAAGTTTAGTGTGGTGCTTATACAAAAATAGAATGAATTGCATAACATTAACTATTTTATTCCATTACAACCATCACGATAGAAAGCTAAAACTGGCAACTACAGTCCTATGCAAAACTTTTATTGAAAAGGCTAGACCATATACAACTTATGTGTATACAAAGTGTGAATTTTAGTGTAGTGATCATGTCTAATTCATAGACAATATGTAAATAAGGAGATATCAAAGTTGTATATTTATCTATATGCATACATAAATATACACTTACATACAACTATGTCCACAAGTAGATATATGAACAGTTATAGACACTAATACATCTCTTAGAAAGGAGAACAACTCTATATTAATAAACATCATAAAATTAAATAAAAAATATACATTTAAAATGAAACAAAATTATCAGCAACATGAATAATAGAAAAGAACAAAAGTGTATATTTTTTTCTTAAACATTATAAGTTTAGACGATGAACTAGGAATGCACTAGTGAGGAAACAAAATGAAGTAAATGTCCAGTCAACATGATCTATAAGAAATATGTAAAATCACAATTATGCATGGTTGTTTTGGTGTTCAAGGCAGTACAACAAATATCTCTGGAGACTCTTGCAAGGTAGGGGAAATAGTAAACAAATCTAATAGTATCAACTTGCACTCAACTTCAAAGTTAACCCTTGCAAATTTCACTATTGTTGTCTTGAGTCTTGTTTCTAAATTATAAGTCTGAGTTTTAATTAGAAGAGTGAAAAAAACTGAGGTGTAGGTGACAACATTGAGAACAGACTCAATAGTCATTGCAGTGGTAGACTCATATTGCAATATGTAAAGTTTTTTTACCGAAATTTGCAATAGGCTTGTCGCAACCTCATCAAAATAAGTTTCCCAAAGCTTGCCTGTGTGGTCTTCCATCTTTGCTGCAATAAATATTGAAAGTCATAGTTAGCTATTATGTTTTGGAATTTAGGGAAAAACCATGTATTTTTCTTAGACTTTTCACACTTTTTCTTGTATTTCCTACCATTCACCTCCAATAGACATGCAACATAACAAAATGCACTAGTTTTTTTATATTTTACTATTTCCTTGAGAGTGTTTGTCAAAGTTTTTGGCAAGCCAAGGCAATGATCCAACATATATGCAATAGTGACTCTCCCATTTCCTAGAGCAACCTTTTGAGGCACTGTCCAAGGGGCTGAATAGTATATGGATCAATATGTCCTTGTTGGATTAATGGCTATGCTTCTGGTATGTTAGGATTTATATATAAAAGAGTCCATGTGGCTGTGTTTAGAATTGCTCCATTGAAGTACCCAAAATGTGCATTTTTAATAGCAAGGATGAGAGATGAACCAGGGATGTACAACCTCTCCAACTCATAACCCTTTTCTTCCCAATGGGTGCTACCATTAGTGGTTTAATTTTTGGGGAGATATTGTTTTGCTGAAATCACATATTTTTAGAAAATATAATGATTTAAGCCTTGAAATTTCATTTAAAGGATTCCAATTGAAAGGCTTAATCAAAACCACCTTATATCAAGCCCCTTGGATAGAACTCAACAGTTTTTAAACTACCTATAACAGAGACTTTTACACCTATCAAAATGCTGATAAAAACCACTTTGATTTACTCTTTGGGAGATCAAATTAATCTATTTAATTTTTGTTTTGTAAGAAGGTGAAACTTTATTATAAGCTTTCCAAAATTATAATTTTAATTAAATTTTATTTGATTAGAATTTTTTCTTGTGAATGTAGGTTTTTCAATTAAAATCAAACTCTATTCTCCACATGTGAAAAATAGAAGATTATCAAAAACACACCTGAAAAATATGAGTGCACCAGATATTGAATTCATTGGATCCAAATAAAAAATAAAAAACTTATTTGATAGATACAAAAGTTTTGTTTTTATAATGGTCTTGCCATGTCTCAATTATACTGGTTTGATCAAAACTTGATTAAAAATATTCAATTGTAAAAAATTGAACCAAGTGGAAGCACTAGATATCAAAGTTACAAATCTAAATTGAAAGAATTAGAATTTTATCCTTCATGGAAAAAAGTTATGTGTTATATAGTGAGCCCACTCTTTAAAATGTTCTTTTAAAAAATTAATTTTCGAGGAGATGGAAAGAAGTGCAATTTGGTTCCAAAATTTTGAAAAAATATATTTAGAATCTATAGAAAAATTTCATGAAACTCTAGTTTGCATCATCTTCTAAATTCCTCACCTGAAAGTGAAGATTTAGTTAGAAATAATTGTTTCATTGTCCGCTTGGCCAAAAATTGTAAACCACTATTGTGGAATCACCCTATTAGCCCCAAAAAAATTAACATCAATTGAAAAGGATGAAAATCATTAAGATTAATAGTGGACCCAATTGTTTGGGACTTATCCTTTCTTTGTATAGTCAATACCATTCCTACATGCACCACATTGCCAATAACATCAATCAAACTATTATTAGTGTAATTTGCAATTTAATTTAATGGGGTGAATTTAAATACTCTGTTTGGCACTAAGGCCTCATCATCACAATATTTTAACATTGAGTTTTGATCCAAAATGATTTCCATCTAGCTATCTAACTTATTAAATTTCCTATCTGCATGTCTCACTGATCCCTTTGACACATAATAAGTACGACCCACCTCAACTCTATCATAATGAAACTTTTCTATGTCATTAAAGCATGTAATCTTTATTTTTGTCCCCTAATTTTCAACAATATCAAAGCTAAATACCTAGCTCCCGTGCCCCTTCCTGTTGTAATGGTGCATATCCCTCTTTGTTGTTACCTAGCCTTTTATCCTCCATTTAGTTTCATAAGCATTTAGCTCTTTAACAGGGCTGATATTCATAGGAGCATCTTGCTGCCTTGTTGATTTATTAATTCCAAAGGTTGAGGCTCATTTGGATGGGGAGGGTGACTCGTAGCCAACTATTTTCTTCTTCTTGATATCTAAACAAATATCTAGGTTTTCCAATTAGCTAGAAATATGTCATTTTGACATCTAGGGACAGTATGACAATTTCCCTTGAATGAAATGAACATTAAATATTTTAAAAGGAAGTACCCATAAACAAGGAAGTAGGAAACTACAAGTACAAGCAAGGAAAATCTATATCTAACCTTGATTCCCATAACTTTCTACACAAATAGCTTGTCAAGAACAAAATTAAACCTATTTTCAATTCCCCTGTAAAAAAAAGGTCATTATATTTTGCAAGAAAAGTTCATATCTACATGTTTGTTCCATCAGAGAGGATGACTTTGTTGCATCAGAGAGGATGACTTTGTTGCATCAGAGAGGTCAACTGGTATTTGATCACCTCCTATTTTTTGGAAACACATTAGTTGGAGGACAAGAGATGGGACATCTCCAACATCTATAGATAATATCACATGTCTTGTTAAGGATAGATTCACATTTGTAGCCTACAAGGCAATTAAACTTAGCATAGTGGCAACAATGAGATATTTATGACTACGAATCAACTCTAAAAGAAAAAAACAATATTGACACATTTGGAAACTAAGAAATTTTCCCCTCTAACACATTAGTTACTTCCAAATGGCAAATAAATTTAAAGGGAAAGCAAAGATAGAGAGTTCAAATATAAATAAGTTAGAACATATATAATAGCAATTGTTAATTCAAATGAAGCATATTCTTGATTTGTTTGGTGCATTTGAGAAAGTGTCAATATAATTGGAAGAAGTAAAAAACTAAACAAGAAATAGACTTACAGGACTGGTTCTCAAGGATTATTCACCAGCCTCACTAGAGCTAGAGGCCACCAACATTGTTGCCCCTACTCTTTTAAAAACTAAGAACTGCAATGCTAGCAACTAACTACAAGGTCTATGACTTCAAAACACAACATGGGCACTCAATTATTTTGTACAAGAATCAAGAATATGACTGGAAATGATTAATAAAAATAAGGGATTCAATGATTCAAATAATGCTTAACATTAAATTTTCTATTCCAAGTTCATTGTTTCAATTTTAGAATCCCTCCTTTTTTTTCCCTAGAGACACTAAGAATACAAAGGAAAATAAATAATTAGGAAAAATGTTTCAATGTTGTATGTAACAGTTAATATGAAGTATATCATTTGACGTATGCCATGTCAAGTTTCAGAAAAATAACTATTTTAAGAAAATAATAAACATTGGGAAGAGAATGTATGTACATTTCTAACATCTACTTTGACACACATACAAATCTAGACACAACAAAATTTATTATATGCTCGTTTATGACTTCTATTATGTGTAAATGGTTGCAATATATTAAAATAGTCTATGTTGTTTTCCACAATGCAATCTAATTGTTGTTCACTAGCTTTGGCTATATTCCCTCATTTCCAATGGATAATAAAATAGTTTATATTATATAGTTTATATTGTTAATTAAAAGGCATTCTTCACTATCATAGCAACTGATTTCATTTCAACTATGCATAGAAAACCAGATACACAATATTAGATGCAAAAAAACTTAACTTTAGAATAGTGGGAAATAGATCTTATGATTCTAAAGATGTCCCAACAAAATAAAGTTATGGATTAGTATATATCAATGTTATTTGCATCCACCATCAATTACATACATTCCCACAAGTAGGTGGAACACATTGACCATCAATGCGATCAAATGTATATACAATTTTCAACCAACCATTATTGATCAGTGTTCTGTGACTTTAACAACAATTGCAAGTGAAAGAAAGGGGAGTAGGCTTGTATAAGTGTACAACTTTGATCATGCCATGCAAAGTTGTTGTGAAGGTAGCAGCAGTTTTTTTTTTTGCATTTTGCTACATTGGGCGATAGTTGGAAAAGCATTATAAAAGTGTTGGAAATGATAACGTATTGTGCATTTCTTGCAGACGTGAAGAAAATAAGAATCAAAGAGAAAGCAAGCGGGAAAAGGTACACTTGTACCAAGGAGGAATTTATGTGAAGGTGGTTGATATATTGTATTATTTTAGATAATGTGTTGTTGAAAAGGCTGTATTGTTTCAATTTTTGATAAGGCTTTGTTCGGAAATGAGTATATTTTTTTATGGGTTTTCCAATGCTAATTTTTGAGAGGGTGTTGTTGAGAAGGCTATATTTTCTCTATTTGTGATAAGCTTTTATTGAGAATTATATGTGATAAGATTTTGTTGAGAATCAATTTTTGACAAGGTCATTTATGATTTCCATGTAGTGGTGATAGATGCAAAGGAATAAAATAGCAATATTGATTCATTTATGGTTCATGTTTTATGGTGGAGGCTTTGAATAAGTCTGTTACTGCAAGATTTTTTTGTTTTGTGGGTGTTCCATATGGGTCACTGTTGCAAGCAATATTTTTCTGGCCATGGTTGTAATATAATGAAATAGTTGATGCTATACTAGTTGCGTTGTTTTCTATAAGGTAGTGTTGATTATCATTCTCTGTCATAGGGTATATTGCTTCTTTTCTAGTAAGGTTCTATTGGGAAAGACTATATAGTTCATTCAAACAAATATTCTTTAATTCATGGATCGGGTTTTGCAGTGCTGGTTTTGCATGGGTTTGTTACTTTGTTTTCTAGTGTTGTGCGAGATTCACCATATGGCTAATAGTTGGTACCAATATTGTTTCATTTATGGCCTTCATTTTGTGGCAATGGGTGTAATGCAATAAAATAATTAATGTTATGCAATTGATATTGTTTTGCACAACACACTATTCATTGTTGTTGTCTACACTAGGCTATATTGTGTCATTCATGGCCTCCATTCAGTGTGGCTAGGAAAGGGAGGTGGGGTTTTATTTTTTTATATTTAAATTAAAATCATTTGCTACATCAATAGAGAAGGCTAGTGAAATAGCATCAACATTAATTGTTGTATGGTTTTCGTGTATTGACAATGGCTATAAGCAATAGTTTTCTTTTCAAGCAATCAAGAAGATAGCAAATGCCTACACAATTTTTGAAAGGGAATTTCCCTATGGCTATATTGGTTTGTTTCTCAAAGTGTCCTATTGGGAAAAAGGCTATCTTGTTTCAATTTTTTATAACACATTGTTGGGTGTTATTCTATGATTTTAGCTTGTTGTTCAAGATAGTTGTCAGCAAGGAGGCCAAGCATGCATTAAATACGCTAGGTTCTTAGTTATTATTTATTTAGACTCAAAAAAGGAGTTATTAGAGTGATAGACTGTATAGTAAGTGTCACAAGAAAGACTGATTTGACCATTGATAAGAGTGGTGAACAATGTACATTCTTGCTCAAGGGTTTGGTGGGATCCCATCATGCTCAATGACCCAATATGATAGGGTGAAGAGCGGGCCAAATTTTGTTCTTTCTGACTTTATATTTCCTATCCACAAGTCTATGTGTCACTGGCATTAGACACACATAGTATTTTATCATTTGCAAATCACCTATGGATATATCTATATAATAGACACTTTTGAATAGGTGGTTAGAGGCTATTTTGTGTTTTTACAGGTGACGATGTTTGCAAAAGAAAAAGTAAAGTGTCACCTATGATAATTTTTTACCAATCCTTTTTTTGGAGAACAAGCCAACAATTTGCATGGGTTTGTTAATGCGATTTATTTTGCGGGCTTCTTTCTATGACCTACATTTTATGGCTATGTGTGCAATGGAATAAAATTCTTAACATAATCTAGTTTTCTTTTGTGGTCTATTGTTCGCTATCCTAGGTTATTTTTATCCATTGGTTTTCCTATCACAATTTTTTTGTGCTTTGTGCAATCAAGAATGTGTATATATATATGTAAACACACACACATACACACACACACACACACACACACACACATATATATATATATACATAAATGTATTGACCAACAAATTATCAAAAATTGAAACAATATAGCCTTTTGAGCACCACCCTATCAAAAACAGAACAATATAGCTTAACCTAGAGATCAATAATCAATAGTCCTCATTGCAATCAAATATCAATTGTATAACATCAACTATTTCATTCCAATGCAACCACTACCACCAAATAGGAGCCATAAATCAAACAATAGCAGATTTTGTTAATTGTTATTGTATAGGTCAGGCTATATTGTGTCATTTTTAATAAGGTTCTATTCAAAAGGCTATACTTTTTTACTTTTTGATAGTGTGATATTGAGGGAAAACTATATTGCTTGTTAAAAGAAATATTTTTTCATTTGTGGTTGCGTTATTTGTTACAATGATAGCCTATATATTAAGTGTGACAAGAAAGATTGATTTCACCATTGATCAAAGTGGTAGACAATGTATCTTCTTGCTCAGGGGTTTATGTTTCATGTTATGCTTGCAATAAAATAAAATAGCCAATCTTATACACATTGTGTTAGATTCCATTTTCTATCATTGATTATGACTATTTTATAACAATATTTTATGTATCTAATATCATATATGTAATTTTTTGTGGATAGTAAAAATGAAATTAGTCAGTATGATAGTCAAGAATCCCTTTTGGATAACAACATTAACTCTATAATATTAACTATTTTATTATGCATTGCAATTGAAAGTATATAGCCAAAGCTAGAGAACAACAATTAGCATTGCATTCTGGAAAACATTGGTCAGAATTTTCATCAGCCTTCACGGGTTTTAAGTCTCTGACACCATTAGAAAAGGTGGTAGATTATATATATTTTTCAAATAAAAAGTGTTTGGTGCAATGATAGAGTAGGCCAATGAAATGGCATCAACATTAATTTTTGTATGGTTTATGTGTGTAGTGGTGATGGTGCAAGTAACATCGTCTTTAAAGTCCTCAGAACACAAAGTTTGGATCTTTGTTCTCTTTATAATTTTGAACAAGCAGTTGCATAGTGAGGAAAAAAAATATGGTATACACATCTATTTAGATATAGCAGTCTCTACATAAATAAATATTTACATGTGTACATATATATATATATATATATATATATATATATATATATATATATATATATATATATATATATATATATATATATATATATATATCCGTGTGTGTCCTCTTGATTGACCTTTAAGGTGTTAATTATAAGGTTTGATGGGAAAATATTTCCCTCTCAAAACATCTTTATCCTAATTAAGCACCATATGAAAAATGCCTCCAACTTATTTTAATAAGAAGTATATATTAAAGAAGACATTATTTAAAAAGGAAAACAAAGCATTCAAATTTATTTTTTTGAGAAGATAGTTATTTATTTCAAAAAAAAAAAAATAGTTCTTTCATTTTTGAAAATGAATTCTTATAACAATAGTGAACCATTGATTTTTTGGGTTCTATGTGCTTCTCTAGCTCCTCTAGGGTTTTTCACCTAAAAGGAGAGAGATAGGTCCCAAATGTGCAAAGGGTTAATTCAAATGATGTAATGTTGAATGTTTTCTAACCTAAATTAAATGCAATTGAGTGAATTAAATGAATGAATTTGAATGAAAAAAGTGAGATTTAAGCTATGTTTGAAAACACACTATGATATGCAAATAATGAAGTAAATGAAGAAATCATGCAAAACATAAAGAAATACGCAGAAATAGAGTGCACCTAGGTAGTGTTTGATGATTCTGGAATGTTGTGGATGTTGGTTGAAATCACTAATTTTTCATAGTGGGACTCAATCACCTAGGGTGGAGATTAGTCCTCCTGATGAAAAAGTGTCTGAAATAGGTTTCTGACAATCAGGATCCAGAATTTAACAAACTCATATTTTCAGCCCTAAGGTGGGACTCATTCACCATTAGTGGTGAATTAGTCCTCTCCCAAATTTTTGGAAAATTAGGAGACAACTTTGTAACACTAGATTTAAGAATATCTACTTGTCAGATTTTTAAAGTCAATTCTACAGGAAATGAACAAAAAACCATCTCCATGTTTGAAATATGAATGAGTTGACTTGTTCTTCAACTTTTCAACACCAAAAAGCTTGTTGAATATGCATACCTAAGTCTGAAAACACACATGCAATAGGGAAAAATGGTTGAGGGTTAGAAAATAGGGGTTTTCCTTGGTTAAACCCCAATAAAACCCTTAATAAAATAATAAAATTAAAGAGAATGACAAACTAATAACATGTAAATGCTATCAACTTACCAAACCCTTCATAATACAAGTCTGAAGTAATGTTAATGGATGCTCCAAAGTGCTTGAATATTGCTTGAATTTATGTTGTAAGATATTTGAAAAGATATTTGAATGTTTAGATGTGTGAATGAATGCTTGAATGAGCGAGGAGTTGTTAGAGATGTAAAATGAGGTGAGTATTTCATATTTATACACGCTTGTGCCTTATTTAACCATTCATACCTCATCACAGGCTGGACAATAAGTGTTTTTGAATAAAAAACCAAAAGAAAATTTTAATATATTTAATTTAAATGAATGGGGACTCCATTACCACCATGGCGAACAATGGGTCCCACCTAGGACCCAAAAAGTATAAACATGTTAGATTTAACAAGGTCGGTCACAATATTCAAAAATACACTTAATTAAGAAATATGAGGGCATAAAAGGGTCAAATAAGTGATAAGAAAAGGATAAAAAGTGAAGTTGTTTGAAAAGCATGAAATCTTATTATAAGAATTTACAACACCTCCAAATTGGACTTGATGATGTGTAAAAAGGTGATTTTTAGGTGAATTATAATGAATAGAGTTCTTAGAAGAATGTAGAAATGTCTTATAGCACTTGCCACAACACCTTCACAAGATGTTATTTGAATTTTAGTACTCTAAATATGCCGAAAAAATATATCAAACACTATAAACACTTAAAAAGGCTGAAGGAAATGACAAGGGTCCATTTTTCTATGACACATTTAGGGCCCCACTAGCAGAGAGGATGAACCTGCTTCAAACTCACATCAAAGTATCCATGAACATCAAGAGGAGTGGGTTCAATTGTATTTACATTAGCAAGATGGAATGACAACGATCAAGAGAGATGATCAAGCCCCATGATGAAGATCCCATGGAAAACTAAGCATAAGAACAAAGGAACACACAAGTGTTGAGAATTAGATGAAGCTTTGATCGTCAATCCAACTAGTTGTGGATTAGATCTAGGATGATTGAGAAAGTATACTCACTCTGGGGTGACATAACACTTGATAGTTCACTGGGTGAGAAGGCCCAAATGTACTCACTTTGGGGCTACAAAACTTGTGACTATCCGCAGGGTGACAAAGCCCAAAAAGTTAAGATACATACACTAGTTGGTATGTGTTGATGATGGTTTCACTCACAGTAAACACGTCAAATAAAATCTCCATAGACAAGACCACGAAGAGCCTATCCTTCTTGAAAGATATGGAAAAAAGACAACCTAAAGGGAAATTCTGCATTACAGAACAAAGATTGGCTTTCGTTCAATCCCAAGTCTCTGATAACCAAGTCATGGTTGCACTAGCATCGCTCTTGGGTAATGATGTGATATTACTATTAATCTCAAAGGGAATATAGTTATTTATAGCTTTGCTAAGAATTATGAACATTTCAAATAGAATTTCACTTCATTCATGAAATAACATCATGAAATCAAAATATTTAATAGAATATTTCATGAAAATCATAAATTTTTTGCTATCACTTAAGTAGATTTAGCATTAAGCATTCAAAAACTTCATATAAAATAAAAGATTTTCAGGAAAATTCTTTCCATTCATTTAATTCTCTCTTTTTATTTGGAATATTTTCAAAAATTTAAACATCTATTCTAAAACAAAGTATAAAAAATACTAAAAAATAAAAGTTTCTCCTAGTTATTCTCCATGGATTCCGCAAATAATTAATCAAAATAGAGAAAAAAATTTTATACATCACTAGATTTCTTCACAACTACATATAAAACGATGCAAGCTTTTAAAGAGAGGGTTTTGTTTATGGACACCGAGTAGGTTTTGTAGGCACCCTTAAATGATGTAGCATATAGTCTTGTTTGTCTAAACTTATAGAACCAAATACAAAAGATACTAATATGGGTAGCTATCCATAAATCTCTGATATCAATTAATGTCTAAGTGCATAAAATTTTTTATGTCCAAATGGTTTAGAAAACAGGAAAAAATAACAAAAATTAAAGAAAGTTTTTGCTCCTCCAACATCCACAAATTATTAAAGTAAAATAAAAATGAAGGAGGAGATGGCCTTTTATAACAACAAGGCCAAATAAGTTGAACTTAAAAAGTCAATCTAGAGAATCATAAACAATAAATTAAAATGAGGCACATGGCATCTGCCAACTACCATCAAGAACATTTTAAAATAAGTCAAGGTTTTTACTTTGTCCGCAACAACACTTTCTTCATACTTCAACACAATCAATTTTCATTAACCGGGGATACTAGCTTCCTTACAAAGCACCAGAATGAGGAATATCTACCGGGACTAGGATCAACTTGCAAATTCAAACGAAAATGAACTTTATCATATTTACAGTATCTGGTTCTTTCTTTTCACTTATGAATCGAGCTTTGAGATTCCCTCTTCTCTCTTCAACTGATAGTCTTGGAAAGAACTTAATAGTTGATGCATGCACTCTTTTTAAAGTCTTTGTATTTCTTTGCAAGTGATCTTGAGCCTAATATATTCCTCAGTTACTTGAAGTATGATGCCATTTTTTGTGCTTTGTCCGCATCATACTTGGACATAACATTTATGCATTGTATTATCTTGTTAATGACCTCCCATGTCAGCAATTGACTAGGATCTCTATTTATCCTTTCTATCCATTCCTTGCAGGAGTTAGCTTATTTTCCTTCCTCCCCTAGTGTTTTAGGGTCAAACCTTTGACATGCTAGTATTTTAATAAATTCTTGATTTCCACTAATTAATTTTCTGCACTCTACAGTGACTTTCAAATCCTTTAATACATTGTATTAACATGTCACCTTCCCATTTCAATTGTTTCATCCATTTTCCTAGAAATGAAATTTCATGTCTAGACATTATATTACTCTGTATTAACTCTTGGATGTCTGATTGCATGAGAATTTCAATGTTTTTCCTTTCATCGATGACCTGCTCCTGGAAAAATTTACATTCATCTTCAAATATTTTCAATTTCTCTAAAAAATGGCATGCTTCCTTATGCTTTCTTATTGCATTTGTAATGAATTATTCTCCTTGCTTTACCCAGTATTCAATCCATTCTTCAAACATGTTCATCTTATGAAAAAATGCAACAATTACATCTACTTGTTTTTGCAACATTAGCACCGGATGTTTGGGAAATTCAGCTTGTTATCGACTAAATAAAGTTAATGACTTAATGAAGTGTTCTAAGGTAGGAACCCATTCTTTCAATTCTCTTTTACTCTGCTTATATTTATGTACTTAGGAAATAGTAGCAATTAAATTTACTTTTATTTCTTCTAACTCTTGCTGCCAAGATGAGTGTCCAAGATTAATACTTGTGATCTTATACTCCTTAGGTGTTATTTTATGTTTGTCCCTATCAGTTGTTGGAGTCGCTATCTAAATAGTTCATTTTCCATCTACATTTCTCTGTATGACATGTTTTGTTTTTCTATGCCTAGGTTTAGGAGTATCTACTTCTTGTATAAAATTATTAAGATTTAGAGGTAATACTACCACTTCCATTGGAGAAGCTAATTCCCTAATTAACCAATAAGGTGTATCATCATCTTGTTGTACCTCTATGACATTCCTTTTTTCTTGTTTACTACTTGTTTTAGGAGCTTCTTCTCTTTGACTTGCCACATTTTCTAAAATGGGGATTTCTTGTTCATCTTATGATGAAACAATTACAACTACTTTTTTTGCACATTAACCGATGTTTGGGAAATTTGGCTTGTTATCGACTAAATAAGGTTAATGACTTAATGAAGTGTTCTAAGGTAGCAACCCATTCTTTCAATTCTCTTTTACTCTGCTTATATTTATGTACTTAGGAAATAGTAGCAATTAAATTTACTTTTATTTCTTCTAACTCTTGCTGCCAAGATGAGTGTCCAAGATTAATACTTGTGATCTTATACTCCTTAGGTGTTATTTTATGTTTGTCACTATCATTTGTTGAAGTCGCTATTTGAATAGTTCATTTTCCATCTGCATTTCTCTGTATGACATGTTTTGTTTTTCTATGCCTAGGTTTAGGAGTATCTACTTCTTGTATAAAATTATTAAGATTTAGAGGTAATACTAGCACTTCTATTGGAGAAGCTAATTCCCTAATTAACCAATAAGGTGTATCATCATCTTGTTGTACCTCTATGACATTCCTTTTTTCTTGCTTACTACTTGTTTTAGGAGCTTCTTCTCTTTGACTTGCCACATTTTCTAAAATGGGGATTTGTTCCATGATGTATGGCATAGACTCAAGATTGGTAGGATTTGGTACTACCTCTTCTGTATGGAAACTTACATTTTCCTATCTATATATATTTTCTATTTCATCTCTCTGAACATTATCTTCTTCATTTGCTGCTACACCAAGAATCTTTCTATTTTCAATTCCATCTTCTATAAACTGTGTAGCTTCTTCTGGAATTTCAATTTCAACATGGCCTTTCTTTGACTCTTGAAATACCTACATGTGTTCATTAACATTTTGCATATTCCCAAGTGAAGGCTAAGAATCAAGAGTATCTTCAACAATTCTTTCGTCCATAGGATGTTGCTCTGTAATCTCCCCTATTTCCATTTCAAGTACACTAGGATTTCTTTCCTCTGAGGCGAGTGTCCCTTGAATAAACTCTTCTTCTTCAACATTTATAGGGTTAGAGATTGTATCCTAAATTTCTTCTAACACCATGTGAGCCATGGGTCTATCTTTGGACTTCATTTATTTCACTTTCTCCCACATAACAACCCATTTCTCCATCTATTATTTAATTCTAGCTTCATCTTCTTTAGAATTTTCCTCTAAATCGACAAGAGTTCCTCCCAATGTTTGCTTAATGCTAGCTCTATTAACATAAGGGGAAGAGGTAAATAGTTCTGTAGCACTTTAAGATGTAGTCCTGGTTTGTGCACCAACATTCTCTATTGCTCATGTTCCTTCATTGATAATTACTCTTGTTCTTGGTTTAGCTATAGAGGAGGATGGACCTTTAGGTTTCACTTTTGATTTATATTTACCTATCTCTGCATCTTTCTTCCTATCAGATGGTTTTATGGGAACTTCTTTTCTTGTAGTTCTAGGGGTTCATTCTTCAATTCCAACACCTGGAGTCACCTTACTAGTCTTTCTTTTCTTCTTGGTAGGCTCTCCACTTTCAAAAGTAGTTTCATCACTTTTCCTTCTTTTTATCTTTTGAGAAGATAGGTTCAATTCCACTATCTTTCAAACCCTTGCAAAAATCATTCATCCAGTGTTACGTATACCTTAAAACTAGTTTGGTGAACTCGTCAATTGATGTCATAAATTCATCATCAACACCTGGGTCTAGAATGGGTTCATCATATACCATGTCATCATTGTAAAATTGATTCAAAACCTAACCATCATCTTCCTCCAATTGGTCTAGGATGTCATAAAGCTTGAGCATCTAAGAAAATCTTACAGTCATTCTTTCATATTTTTGTCACCTTCTCAAGTAAGCTTGAGCCTAATATATTCCTCAGTTACTCAAATTATGATGTCATTTTTTTGTGCTTTGCCTATGTCATACTTAGATATAACATTTTTGCACTGTATCATCTTTTCAATGACCTCTCATGCCAGATATTGAGCAAGATCTCTATTTACCTTTCTATCCATTCCTTGAAGGATTTAACTTCTTTTCCTTCATGTGCTAGTGTTTAAGGATCAAACCCTTGACGTGCTAGTATTTTAATAAATTCTTGATTTCCACTTATCAGTTTTCTACACTCTACGGTGACTCTTTCCAATCCCTCAATATATTGTATTAACATGTCACCTTCCCATTTTAGTTGTTTCTTCCATTTTCTTGGCAATGAAATTTCATGTCCTGACATTACATTACTCTATATTAACTCTTGGATTTATGACTACATGAGAATTTCAATTTTTTTCCTTTCATCAATGACCTTCTCTTGGTGAAATTTACTTTCATCTTCAAATATTTTAAATTTCTCTAAATGATGGCCTGCTTCCTTATACATTCTTATTGCATCCATAATAAATTATTTTCCCTACTTTACTAAGTATTCAATCCATTCTTCAAACATGTTCATCTTATCACAAACAACAACAATTGCATGTACTTGTTCTTGTGACATCAACATTGGATGTTTCGATAGTCCAACTTGTTCTCGACTAGATAAAGTTAATTACTTAATAAAGAGTTCTAAGGTAGCAATCTGTTCTTTCAATTCTCTTTTCCTCTATTTATATTTTTGTACTATAGCAATAGTAGCATTTAAATTTACTTTTATTTCTTCTAACTCTTGCTTCCAAGATGAGTATCCAAGATTAATACTTGTGATCTTATACTCCTTAGGTGTTATTTCATGTTTTTCCTTATCAGTTGTTGGAGTGACTATTTGAATAGTTTTGTTACCATCTGTATTTCTCTATGTGACACATTTTGTCTTTGCTTTGTGCCTAGGTTTAGGAGTATCTACTTCTTGTATAAAATTAGTAAGATTCAAAGGTAATACTTCCACTTCCATTGGATAAGCTAATTCCCTGATTAACAAATAAGGTGTATCATCATCTTGTTGTACCTCTATGACATTTCTTTGTTCTTGTTTACTAATTTTTTCTAGAGCTTCTTCTCTTTGACTTGCCACATTTTTTGAAATGGGGATTTCTTTTGTGATGTTTGGCATAGACTCGGGATTGGTAGGATTTGATACTACTTGTTATGTATGGAGACTTAAATTTTCCTATCTATCTAGTTTTTCTATTTCATCTCTCCAAACATTATCTTCTTCATTTTCTACTACACCAGGATTCTGTCTATTTTCAATTCCATCTTGTGTAAACTATGTAGCTACCTCTTTTGGAATTTCAATTTCAATTTTAGTTTTAGCATCTCCTTTCTCTAACTCTTCAAAGACCTGTGAGTGTTCATTAACATATTTTATATTCCCAAGTGAATGTTGGGAATCAAGAGTATCTTCAAAAATTCTTTCATCCATAGGATCCTACTCTACAATCTCCCCTGTTTCCATTTCAAGCACACTAGGATTTCCTGCCTCTAAGGCGAGTGTCCTTTGAATAAACTCTTCTTCTTCAAAATTTATAACATTAGAGCTTGTATCCTCAATTTCATCTATCACCGTGTGTCCCATGGGTCTGTCTTTGGACATCTTTTCTTTCAAATTGTCCTAGATAGCACCCCATTTGTCAATCTAAATCCACTTGAGTTCCTCGCAATGTTTGTTTCATGCTAGCCATATTGATAGAAGGGGGAGAGGTAAATAGTGTTGCAACCCTTTGAGATACAAACCTAGTTTGTGCGCCAACATTCTCTATTGCTCCAATTCCTTCATCGATAATTACTCTTATTCTTGGTTTAGCTATAGAGGAGGATGCACCTTTAGGTTTTACTTTAAATTTATCTTTACCTCTCTCTCCATCCTTTTTCCTATTAGATGGTTTTATGGGAACTTCTTTTCTTGTAGTTCCAAGGGTTCTTTCTTCAATTTTAACACCTAGAGTCACCATACTAGTCTTTCTTTTATTCTTAGTGTTGTGTGGTCTCACAACATGCCCCAAGACTAAAAAAGACTTGGGGACCCAAGTGAACATATGAATTCTATCATAGGAGCTAATAGATTTCATGATCACCAAAAGTGGAAAGAAAAAGAAGAAATCTTCAACTTAAAGGAAAGAACTTTGTATAGTGAATTTTTCATACACCGGATACTGGGTACCTGAAACACAAAAGAGGAAAAAGGGAAATGTAAAGTTAAAATTAATGGTTTCGGTAAGTTGGAGTTTGGTAAATTGAAGTTTTGATATAACTGAGGTCCAAGAAAGTAAGTGGGTAAAGTTGAAATCAGGTATCGGGTACCAGGTTGAAACATGAAATAAAATGTTAATTTTTTTTATTTTGCACAATGGTCCCAGTGATCTGGTATACATGTAAGGATTTGTGATATGTCCTTGAGAGTGAATTTTTGTGGATTTATTATGTTAATATTTTAATGATGGTTTTATTTATATGGTAACATTTTTGTTTAAAAAGGGATTTAATATTTTTAATTTTGTGATTGCTGGAGATATCGATTGTGATGCAAAGCTCGGGTATGGACGATCAAGAAAATTTGATTCATGGTTGGAATAAAATTCATTCTACTTTTATCACTCTGGGATGTGATAATGCAGATGACTTTGAGTCCACTGAAGTATTAGAGATTCAGGTATTCCACTTTTGGTGGGAAAAAATGCTAATTTTTGGGAAAGCCCATTCCCGAGAGTGACAGAACTGGAGCCAAGAAAAATGTATGGGGAAAAAATTCTACCTTATCATTCTAAATGTATGGGAAGCCCCTACATATTATCATGATTCAAGTTATTTTCTTGGAAAATATTCCAGATAAAAGAGGAACCCGAAGAGTTTCAATGAATAATTGGAGTTGACTTCAATTGCTATTCTCCTATTGGTCACAATATTTCATGTGTCTTGATGGGATTGGTCCCTTAGATTTCCTCTCATGTAGATGTCTT
>VDFB02280572.1:0-49192 GCA_007258455.2 Sequoia sempervirens
GCATCATTCAAATCATAATTGTTCATCTTATTCAATCACATTAGAATAGGGTTTTGTCATATCTCAAAGTTTCCTTGTCTTTGACACACTTAAGGCTAGGGTTTTATGCAGATTTTTATCCATTCAAAGTTTAAGTACCCAATTAGGGGTTTGACCAAGGAAAACCCCCCATTAGACAACAAATTTTAAGCTATTTTGCAGGTATTTTTTGAGACTCAAATTTGGGTTTCTGACAAGAAGTGTTGTGTTGGTGACAAGGTACAAATCTAAAATTTGAATTTACAAAAAATTGAAAAAGGACTGATTTGTCATGGATGATGAATGAGTTCTACTGGAGGTGGTTTTCAGAGTTAAATGCAGATTCTAGTACCCATTAAGCATAAATTAGTTTCTGAGCAGAAAACCCTGACCTGGGACTAATTTGCCTAGTGTGGTGAATCAATCCCAGCTAGCCAAAAAGTTAATTTTTCCAAATTTTCAAAGTGATTTTCAATCTTATTCAGTCTTAAAGGTGCACGCATTCTAAGTTCTAGGTTTCTATTTAGTTCTATTTGCATTTTTGTTCATCTTTTTAAGTCTTTTGAGAACATCACTATGTTTTCAAACATTGCATATTTCATTAGTTTTGCTTTCATATTCAATCAATTTCATCAATTAGCTACATTTAGATCCTTGAATTTAGTCATACTTACATCATACATTCTTTAATTTGAGTGAACCACCTCAATTTTTGGTTTCTATCTCTCTCCTTTTAAGTGAAGCGTGCAAGAGAAGTCCATAGAACAACAAAAAATGATAGTTCAAGACCAAATAGGCATAGAACTCTTGGCTAATCTCTCTAGTCTGATTGATACATGTGCTCCTCCAAAAAATCCTAACATTGTGTGAGGAGTCACTTTTGAAGACCATGAGAGACAGGTAGGACTATCGATGCCTCCTCCGTCTATTTAAATGGTCAATATCGTACCATTGATCAACATCCCCTCTGCCTTTGAAGGATTTGAAAATATCAAAGTAAATAAGATTCCCTTGGGTTTTAGCTTCACCCCTCCTATCACCTCTAGTGGTGGAGGTTTTTGTAGGATGATCGGTGGTGGCTTTGGTAGTGGCAATGGCTTCAGTTACAGAGGTGGTGTTGATGAAAGAGGTTCTAGTGGAGGTCATGGTGGAGGCTTTGGAAGCAGTGGTGGTTTTGGTGGCCATTATAGAGGAGGTTCCTCTAGCCCTTTATCTTCTAATGACCCTATTCTAAATACTCTTCCTCAAAATATGGGTAAGATGTAGAGCTACTCAGAGAATCTCTCTCAAGCCTCTGCCTAGCATGTCTTCCAACCCTTCTTCCCGCATAGCCCATTTTTGGTTGTGATTTTGAACATTCCCTTCCCTTAAGGAATGGAGATTCCCAAATTTGATAAATATGGCAACAGAGGGAAGCCCACAAACACATGTTTCCACCTTTAACACCCTGTGCATAGATTTTTTCCATCATGATGTGTTGATGGAAAAACTATTCCCTCGATCTCTCAAGGATACAACACTCAAGTGGTATTGTTTGTTGCCCAATAACTCCATTTTCTCATTTGAACAACTTGTAAACCAATTCATATGATAATTCCAAGCTAACATTGGGCCAAAGATGACCTTTTCTGGTCTCATCTAATGCAAACAAGGTGATAATGAAAAGATCACTTATTTCATCACGCGGTATCACCTACACTCTTCTCACAAATCTCGTATCCGCTACCTAATTTTGACATGCAGAAGGTATTCATAGGGAACTTGCAAAGGCCTTGGTAGGATAAATTTTTCCTTATGAAATACCCCTCTTTTGTGCACTTTTGTGCGCCCCTACAAGAGTATCAATAGACTATAGTTCAGTTTGAGGGACCTCCCTCACACTCCTAGTTTGAAGGAAAATCCATCATATCAATCTCTAGGAAAGCAGAAGATGTTGAAAATGTAGTAGCCACTATGGATGACAACAATCTCAAATGCAATTGAAATTTCACAAAGTTAGCAAAATCTTATTCTTCCATCTTGCAAAAGTTAGTGGAGGATAAGATCATAACCTTGCCAAACCCTAAACCTCTTAAGGAGCCTTACCCTAGTTGGTATGATGCAAGTACTTACTATCAGTACCATCGATTCAATGGACATGATACTAAACACTGTGTGCACCTACGTCATTAGATAAAGGACCACATCGTGGACAGTACTATTCATCTCAATGGAAGAAAAAAACACAAACAAATTTGTGGTGAAAGTTGATAGTGAGTTGCAAATATATGCGGGCCTATTTTTGTCACATTCTGCTAACATGATTGTTGATCCTAATGATTTTATTACTCAACCTAAGGCCTATGTTAACATGCTCACAGTTACTTTTACTGCACAGCCTGCAACTGGGTCATCGGATGTAACATTCACATCATAGGACTTGCCCTCACACAACAAGCCCTCGCCACTCTATATTCTTGCTTGCCTCAATGGTAAGATTGTGATAGGAGTCTTAGTAGACCCCATGAGCCAAGTGAATGTTATCACAAAAGAGACATTGTGGCTTAACTCACTACATAGAAAAGATTATGAAGAAAAAAAATACACCACCCATACACACAATAGTCTTTATGTGAAGCCATATGGCTCGATAACTTTGTCCATCCTAGGTGAACCTAGGACTATTGACATAGTTTTCGATGTCATTCTAGAGTTGAATCTATTCATGGTGAAGCTAGGCATACCTTGGCTAGCTTCCATGAATGGAATCACCTCCATTATTCATAAATGTCTAAAGTTCTCCCATGAAGGTGTTGTACATGTAGTGCATGACACTAGATACTAGCCTTTGGTGTCCCATGGGGGATATTCATTAGACCATTTTTAGCTCACCCCGGTTGGTCCACTTCCTTCAAGAATAAACCTACTTTACAAGAATTATGTGAATTATAATACCTGGGGCAAGGGATAGCCAAAATTAGCACTTCCCATAGCACAGCAATTGGCTGCGTCCCCTTACGAAGACTCGTCTACTCCCCTCTCTTGGGAGAAGTATTGGATGAGAAAGCATGGCTTCTACCCATTAAGTCTAATGATCCCTCCTTGGTGTAGACCCAAGATCAAGATATCATACCTCCCTACTAAACTGTTAGGACCTTGGTACTATTTGTATGGTAGAGGAAAAGGTCCATGTGGGGAATCCTCTATGTCTTGACCTTTGTGACCTCCTACCACTCCAGCTCCAAAAGTAGTAAATACGAAGAGGACCACAACCAAGGTGCTTGATTCGACTCCCCTCACTGCTTCTCAACCTGCTCCTCTTGCTCCCATTTAGGAGCCTATTCCTTTGTTGGAAACGGTTGTAGTGGACACTCCCATGGTTGAGAAAGAGCCTTTTGTTCCTTCACAACATCCAACCTCTGGTTCAAAGAGTCATAGAAAATGCCTTACATGCTAGCACAAGCATCAGTGAAAGGCTCTCATGGCTAAGCATGCCACCTTACAGAGGAAGGAACAGGATATTACTGCCCTTGTATCAGGGCCTTCTGTAGCGTCCTCCTCTCTCCTCCCCTTTGCTTCCATTCAGTCTAGTTATGTATCAATTTCGACCCCCACTATGACTCTGAATGCACTTGACCCTAAAAAGCTATAGGCATTCATTGCTCCTTTGGTGGATCCACCTATGTTGATGTCCCTTCTAGATGTCTAGCCTTTCCAAAAACCTATAGATATTATGAAAATATCGGTCGTATCTACTGCAGTTATCTCCTCCTCATCTTCCCCTACTCTTCTTGTCTCATTTGTGGGGAGATCACATCCACTAATGAAGCAAAAGGTGGGGAGTGGTCCTTCTAGCAATGGATGATGAAAGAGTATCCCACCTTCTTTGAAAGGTGGTCCCGCGTTGACTTATTCTATCCTAGTAACAAAACCATTCCTAGCTTCCCCTGAGTTCATCACCGCTCCTGAATCACTTGGTGAGCCTAGCTGTGAATCTTGGGTGCAGCCTTCCCCATCCATTGAAGTGAAATATGGAACTCCTGTAAGATGCATGTTTAACTCTCTGGATGAGGTTTTGGCCTTGTAAATGATCTTCCTGAAGTCGCTAACCTTAGCCCCATAGGATCTCGGTGGAGAAGACCTTGTGGGACCCTCTTCCTTAGCCGTTGTTGCGAGAAGGTTGGACACTCCTCCTCTTAACATCCCAGCACTATAGGCTCATCCTCCTTCCCCCTACTATGATCTAGAGTTGGAGGCAGATGACCTCTTTGTTGATCAATGTTAGGAGGAGGCCCCTTCTTTATCTTTAGATTAGATGTGTGTGTGTGTGTGTTGTGATGTGCTCCCCCATGATCGTGCTATATATGCCTAGATGACCCACGTCATCCCTTTTTGTGTCATAAACCTTATTCTATTTGTATCATCATTCTTCCATGTTTGTGACTTGATTTTTGACAAATTGGGATTGATGCAAAGCATTGAGGGCATTTAGGCTTCCCTTCCATGTTGACACAATTTTTATTTTTACGTTGTCTTCTCATACATTCTTCACATGGTATGATATAGTAGGGGATTGATGACAATTCATTTTATATATTGTTGCTATACATATATATATATATATATTTGAGTAGTTCTGACCCCAAAATATCAGGATGTCCTTGTGCCCTTTGTTTGTGTTATCTTTTCTCTTTTTCTTTTCCTTTATCTTTATCTCTTCTTTGCTTGAGTTGTCCCTCTCATGTGTGACAGTGCCACTTCTATAACACTTCGATCCTTAGAAAATGCATTCATTGCCAACAAATCTTTTCTTGAGAATCTTCACAAATTTCTTTTCAAGAATCACATTCTCAAATTGAAACCCTAATGGAACGCATTTCCTTCATCATGGGTTCATAAAGAAAAAACTTGAGGACCTTTCTCCCAAGTGGGAACAACTTTTGTCTTCCCCTCAAGTGGGGGAATATTTTTCCTTTCAAATTCCTTGATGAAGTAAAAATCTTTCAAAAGGATTCCTTGATGATGAATTGATTGGAGATAGAAACATCTCTTTCGTGCTTCCGAATAGTGCATCCCTTGAGTGGACCCCTCCTTTATGCTGGTTACCAATGGACCCCTTTGAAATTTTTCCAATTTATTGACGGTCTACACGACTGTTTTCTTACTTTCATGTGTGGCCACTTTTTGACATGTTTTATCTGCAAGTAAACATGTTGCTTTACGAGTGCACTTGTGAAGTCACTTTCTGACTCTACAGAGTCCCCTTTCCTTTGGTTTCATCCATGTGAGAGATCTTGGGGGATACCTCCCTATAGATCTATGGGTTTTTAGGGTGCTTCTTTTGACCTTCCTCCATGTGAGAGATCTTTGGGGTGGCTCCCCTATAGGTCTAGAAGTCTATAGGTTGCTTTCTTTAGGTTTCCTCTATGTGAGAGATCTTGGGGGATACCTCCCTATAGGTCTGCAAGTCTATAGGGAACTTTCTTAGGTTTCCTTCATGTGAGAGATATTGAAGGACACCTTCCCTATAGGTCTATGGGTCTGCAAGGTGCTTTCCCAGCTTCCTCCCTATGAGAGATCTTGGTGGACACTTCCTTGTAGGTATGTCTTTATTGGGTACCCTTCATGTGAGAGGTCTTGGAGGTTAACTTCCTTGCAGGTCTCCAGGCCTGTGAGGTCCTTTCCTCTTAGGGATTCCTTCATGTGAGAGATCTTGGGAGTTGCCTCATTGCACGTCAATGGGCTTGTAAGATGTTTTCATTCTTCAGCTTCATAGTTTTTTAGGGCAATGAAGTCCTTTGCTTGTCCTACACTCTCGAGTATTCTAGATCACGATCTACTTCCTCGATGGTTCAAGTATATGTTTATGACTCTACTATTTCTCTAATCTATTTTACTAAAGCTCTCAATAGTAGTTGTGCTCACTAAAGTGGGGTTAAAATATATAGGAGTGAATTTTCACCACTTATGCAAATTCCCCTTTTACACTTCCTCACCTTAGAAAACCAAATTTGAATGCAAAAATCCACATCAGCTCCACTGCCTTCATTCCACTTGGCATCTATTTTTTCTGTTGGCAGGTGAATAACTATTGGGGACACCCACATGACGTGGAGACATTCACGTGGTGTGCTTATGTCCCTAATGGATTCCTACGTCTAAAGCCTGCAAAAGTGTTACACTTCCCATTGGGGTCAATTTTTAATGCCCCTCTTCAACCAACCAGCCTGAATATGGTCATTTTTCTCATTCTCCCTTCAAATTCACTCTTCATTCCTTCATTTCATCTTCTAAGCATCCTCTAGCAAGCTTTCTACATAATATTTCTAGCATTTTCTTGCATCCATCACTCCCAAGCAACACTTTACACTCCATAGTAGTAGCACCAACACTCCATCAACTTCATAGAGAAAGTGTGGAATAACACCATTACAGCAAGGGCCTGAGTCCTCTCATTTTATCCTCCATTAGTTAGAGAGCTCTTGGTGGAGGTGGTAATCCTTTCACTCCTCTCCTCTATGATTTGGTTGAGTAGCACAATACTTTTTTTAAGTGTTATTGTGTTTTACTTTCATTCTTGCTTTATCATATTTCTTTCTACAGTTGCTATCTTGGTTGTTCATGGAGGTGGAAACACCAAAACTAGGGTTTGACTGAGGTAGGCCCCGATACAGCCCCCCAACAATTTTCCTCCCTCTTGTGTTTAGGGGGACGTGCATTTGGAGCTAGGTGGTCAACAAGCTCTTTTTTGAGATCATTTTTGTCACCCTAGATTTAATCTACTTCTTGTATCGCATTTGTTTATATATTTCATACTTCATAGTTTTATTTTGTTCCATTAAAAACCATTAGCTAGGTTTTAAGTCTATTTTCTAGTGGTTCACATTGTATTTTGGGTCCCCTATTTATACAAACACCAACACACCTGAGAGACGCCAACGCACCACACTGTCATCCTAGAACTATCCTTCCATCCTCAAGTAGAGAGCTACCTGAGCCACAATGTTGAACCCAAAAATTGACTCTCTTAGCCCCATTCTGAGTTCTGAGTCTATAGAGTGGTTGAAGGACCTTATATTCCTCATCATTCTCATCCCTCTTTCCAAACACCCCCTTAAGTTGAGATAAGTTAGGGCAGCCTTCAGCTCTTGGATCTTCATGACCTAGAGCCTTGAATGTGGTTGGTCCCCGTCTCTTACAATATTTATACTTTTTTATGCCAAATTTCCAAAAATTACAACACTACAAGCTAACATCAAATCTAGGAGAATAAAATCCTACAAGGAATTTAAATTTAATTTAATTTTAAGCCAAATGAGACTCATATGCCAGAAGTGGCATATGAGTCCCATTAGGCTAGGCTTTGGGACACATTTTTCAAGAAATGCTTAGATTCATGTAAAATTAGGATCAGGGCCCCAAAACTTAGGTGGGACTCATATGCCCAAGGTGGTGTATGAGTCCCAGATCACTAAATTTGGGCCATACAATCCAAAAAGACATGAATTATGATTGGATGTTGAATTATGTTAGGATTATCCTCAGAAGGATGTAAAGTAAGGCCAAATAAGGCATAAAGAAGCCCAATTTATTAATGAATCCCTAGATTAGTGTGAAAGTGTTAGGATACACTTTATAACACCCAAAATAAGGCACAAATAGGTTTATTTAGTTAATAAGTGCCCAAGACCTAATTTGAATGTGTTAAACACATTACAACACTAAATCAAGGTAACATTAAGTTAAATTTAACAAGGATGACCCAAACAAATGTGAAAATGCAGAAGAGTATATTTTTCATCATTACAATCCTAAAATAGTGGCTTAAAATTTTTGGCCGAACTTGATATTGAATTGAACTTTTTAAATTAAAACTTCACTTTTGGACACCTATAGCTGCTAAACAATGAGGAATTTGAAGATGATGCAAACTAGTGATTTGTGATATTTGTCTGTAGATTGTATATATATATATATTAAAAAAATTGGAATCATATTGCATTTATTTTTCCATCTCTTTCAATAATTGGTTTTTAATAGTATAAAACATTTTTAAAATGTGATGTTTACTGACATAACACATAACATTTTTTCTATGGAGGATAAAATTCTTTTTTTTTTTAATTTAGATTTGTAACTATGATATCTAGCTTCTTCATTTAGTTTCATACTTTTTTATTGAATATTTTTTCTTTAATTAAGTTTTGAAGCCAAACCAATTACAATCTACACATAGGTTTATTGTATAACACAACATTTTTTCTACATATCATAATTCAATTTTTTTGTTGGATCAAGGACATCAATACCAAGAGCATATATATTTTTGAAAAAAAATGTGTAATATACTATTTTTTTCACATGTGTAGAACAAGGAGCTTGATTTTCAATGAAAAACCTACATTCACAAGAAATAAGAATAAATATAACAATAAAATTAAATATATTTAAAATTATACCTTTTGGGAAGCTTCTAATAAGGACTACATACATACAAAACATAAATTTTAATTGAATTCATTTGATCATCGAAATGGTAAGTCAAAAGTGGTTTTTTATCAGCATTTTGATAGTTGTAGAGGAGAATCCATTATAGGTATGGTTTAAAACTAGTAGGGTTCTATCTAAGGGGTTTTGATCTAAAGGGATTTGATCAAACCCTCTTCAATTAAAGTCCTTTAAATGAAAACTTTCAAGGTTTAAATCATTATATTTTCTAAAAATATGTGATTTCAACAAAAATTAGGATGCCCCAAAAAGTGTAACCCATTATTGTGGAAACACCCGCATAGCCATAGCAATCATATGTAGTTGATCTAAAGGAGTGAAAGAAGGATAAATCCTACCTAATATAGGTGTGGAATGTGTTCTTATTGAAACACTTTGGATTTTCTATAGCTTTCTTCCTCTCCTCCTCGATAGTGATAACCCTAAATATTCAAAATTCTCCCAACTACCCCTTGTGTGCTCTAAGATTTTAAACACATCAAGGTCTTCTCAAACCCAATATTTTAGTGCTCTATAATCTCCAAGCTTGTGAAATGTTCCCTCTAAAGGATTTTTTTTTATATATGTACACAAACTACTAGGAATAAATAGAATTATGAACTATAATATCCCAAAATTTCTAATTGGGCCTACAAAAAATTGTTACCACTATTAAGTGCATCCTAGAGAGAGTGAGAATTTTACTCTCCTTAGTTGATAGCATGGAAACATCTTGAGGCCTATTGGTTTCCTATAAATCATGATGAGTCTTTAGAGAGGGTTGGTACCCTTGATGTCTAAACTAAACTAACATATATATTACTACTAATTGCTAGGGAAAATTGAAGAGAAATAACACAAAATTTAAATCTAGAACCTATGGAGGTGACACAAAAATTTTGGTGTCATATGTCCTATAGTTTAAAACTTGCATCTTTCATCAGTTCTTCCCCCTACTATGACCTTTGAATATACAAGTCCTTAAGTGTTTAGCAAATATAACATATTTTACATAGACCCAAGTAGGGTTTAGTTTTATGCTAACTATCCTAAGATATCAACAAGTTCATTACATGTATCATTCTCAATATGATTTTATTAGTGATAATACTCTCTTCTTACATGAGTGTACAAAATAACAATTATCTCATTAATATGTACAAAGTAACATTATCTAGTAAAAAGGTAGCAAAACTAGAATATGTGGATTTCAAAATAATATGGTTGCATTCCTATTATGTATCCACTAGTCCTTGCCACTAAGTAATAAGTTTTTTCATTTATTGTGCATTCATATTATGTGAAAGCCTCTTTTTTAACTTTATATTCTCTATCCACTAGATAGTCAAAATACATTGCTCATTGTACATAGGCAATAAACTACTTGGTTCATCACCATAGAGAAATATGTTTTGTATTATTCACTTGAATAATTTCTTATTTTCCTCCATTCCCAAATGATTTTGGATCTAATAGTTACAATATTTCTTCAAGATTGTATAGAATTTATTACACATTTTGGATAATCAATATCAAAATAATCTAAAAAATCTAATACCTAATACTAGAAATCAAAACCTTATGGATTCTTGTGATTATCACTATTGTGTTGATTATGTATCTTCTCCCTTTCTATATTTTTCCACCCTCATTAAATGAGAATTTTTTTATCCTAAATACACCTAAAGAGAGATTTTAGATCTACCATAAGTTTGGTGACCCACCATGTGTATGATGTAGAGAACACACACCCTAACCACTTTTTATTCATGATTTATGAAGAAAATATCCCTTTGAGATTCACAGACATCTAGGAATGTGAGAAATACACTCTAAGCCCTTGGAATATCTATGAGAATTAATTGTTTGTAGATTTGAGTACAAGGATAGAAAAATCACCCACAAAGTTTACTAAAATGGTAGCCTGGGGATGATTTATCAGTTATCTGGCTTTATAATAGTAAGCATTAGATTACATAGAAAATCCTTCTCTTCCTTCGAATTCATTTTTGAACCATAGATTTTTTGGTTCCTATGTACTTCTCTAGCTCTTTAAGGGTTTTCCACCTAAAAGGAGAGATAAAGCCAACAATGCTAAGGGTTCATTCAAATTATGTTATGTGTGATGTTGTCTAAATTAAATGAGCTGAAATAAATGCAAGCATGTGATTTAAATGAATGAATATGAATGCAAAACTAAGATTTAAACTATGTTTGAAAACACATTATGATGTGCAAACAATGAACTAAATGATGAAACAATGTAGAACAAAAAGAAATAAGATGAAACAAAATGCACCTAGAAAAGATTTGATGATTCTGGAATGTAATGAATGTTGTCTAGAATTACTAAACTTTCACAGTGGGACTCATTTACCCAAGGTGGTGAATTAGTCCTACTACTAGTGAAAAAATGTTGGAAATAGGTTTCTGACTATCAGGATCTAGAATATGACAAAATTCAGATTTTTAGTCTTAAGGAGGGACTCATTCCCCACTAGTGGTGAATTAGTCCTCTCCCAAAATTCTAAGAAATTAGGAGACAACTTTGCAACACCAAATCTCAAAATATCTAATTGTTAGGTTGTCGAAGTCAATTCTACAGGAAACAAACAAAAAACCTTCTCCAAGCTTGAAATAGAGTTGATTTGACTTGAAGCACTTAGTTTACTTGCTGACCAATCTTCAACACCAAAAATCTTGTTAAATATGTACACAAAAGTCTACAAACACACATGCAATAGGGGGAAAATGGTTTAGGGTTAGTAAATAGGGGTTCGCCTTGGCCAAACCCCACTTTTGGTAATCAAACCCTTAATGAAACAATGAAATGAAAGAGAATGATAAACCAATAAAATGCAATTGCTATCAACTTACCAAACCCTTGATGCAAATCTGAAGTAATTTCAATGGATGCTTCAAAGTGCTTGAATATTACTTGAATTGATGTTGTAGGATGCTTGAATGCTTAAGATGTGAGATGGAATGTTGAATGAATGAGATTGTAGGAGATTGAATACTTGAATGAATAGGGTTAAAAATGGATGTAAAAACACTTATTTATACATTCTTGTGCCTTAGTTACCCTTTCATACCTCATCACAAGGAAACATCAACTGTTTCTGAATAAAAACCTGAAAGGAACTATTTAAATTTTTGAATTTGGATCCAAGGAGGACTCATTCACCACCCATGGCGAATGGGTCCCACCTAAGACCTAAAAAAGGGTGTCAAGAATTATCTTGTATTTAATGTTGTTTGTTGGGTTAACATTCAAAAATACACTTAACTAAGCCTTATAAGGGAATAAAAGGGTCAAATAAAGCATAAGAAATGGATAAATGGTGAAGTTATGTCTAGAAAAGCGTGAAATCTTGTTACAAGACTTTACAACACTTCAATATAGGACTTAATAATGAATAAAAAGGTGATTTTTAGGCAAATTGTGTCATAGAAAAATGGCCCCTTGTAAATCCACTCCAAAATGAAGAATAATGGTTCCAAGGTAGGAAAGGACCTTTTTTGTGAGTTGTCAATCTTTGACACCTCATTAAATGTATTCTAGTTCATCCAAGAGGGTAGGTGGGAAGTGTAGTGAAAAGTTGAGGGGACTCATTCCATGCTTGTGCTTAAAATGTTAGAGATTGTAAATGTCTAGAAAGTCGAGGAAAGAAGGGATATAGAATGGGGGAAATTCAAAATGGGAACCATTACAAAGAATAGGACTTCAAGATGTTGGGAACAAGGAATCAAGTGGATTTCAAAGGGAGATGGTACTTAAGGATGAGAAAGATCAAAATATGGACAAAAGAGGGTTAACCATAAAATGCTAATGACTAGGAATCGGGGGTCAAGATAATGTGTATTAATGAGGAGATAGGTCCAACACCTTGGTGATTTAAATTTTCTATGGTAAAACTCGACCATTTTGGACTTAGGATGGATGGAATGACATATCTAACAACTCAATAAGCTAACAAAACCAACATTTAGACAAATTTCAATAAGGGTATGAGAGGGTTGTAGGAATTGGTATGAAGGATATAATTATATGAGCAATCATGATAGCTCAAAAAACACACAAAACTAAAGAAAATGAACATTATATACTCAACTTAGATTTTTTGGGCCTTTTGAAGATATTGAAGCACAAAACAAAATTTAGGGGACACCTTAGCACAAACTTGGGAAAAAAATTTACAAAGAAAAAACCCACTTAAATTGTCAAATATTCTATCAAGGGCAGGCTAACACACAACCAATATAGCACATGGCTAAACATGATCAAATTTGTAAAATTTGAGGCTTCCAAAGTTGGGCACCTATAGGAGCCAATTAAGAAAATCCTTAGGAAGCTTATGGAAATACTTAGGGATATTTATAAGACAACCACCTAACACTGAAGTTGTCATTGAGAAATAAACTCCATTAATAGTTCAATTAGATTTTTTAACTAGGTTTCTAATGTATTTTATGTTTTTAATTTTTTAATTTTTGAAGATAGAATTGTTTGGGCAATTGAAATCAATTTTAACAAAGATTTAATTTTGAAGTGATCCACCTAAATTTCTCCATTAATTATTGTATAGTGGACTCCATCTTATTCAATAGAGAATCAATTAACTCATGATCATGAAGAGACTTGTGAAAACAAATAAATTCAAACTAATGGTGAGAAAACCACTTCTACAACAAATTTTTCTTATAACTAATAGAGACAAAATTTTGAGCACAAAATATTGACATAATATTTATTAACAAAATAATTATTATATTTATTGGTGTAACTACTAATATCACACCTTAGTTAAGCTTACTTAGGTAAATAGTATTATTTACTTAAGTTAATTAGGAATATTAGGCAAGTGTGTGTCATCACTCCTTGATTGATGGGAGTTAGGTACCACATCTCCCTCATCAAGTGAATTACTTTGACACCACTACACCTCTAAGTTGAGTTGGTCCTTTGATAACTCAAGTTTACTAGGACACTTGCCATTCTTGACATGTGCATCCTAAACCTATATTATTGTAATCATTCCTAATTTTATTCACTTCATTTTGAGATCAGTTTATTGATCTGTAGGATTTCTTATAATATTATTTCATAAATATTAAAAAAGACAAAGCAAATATTTTATTTTATTTTTAAAAATCCAAATCATAAAAAAAGAGTCAAATAATGCAAAAATCTAAATTAGAAAATATTATTTTTCAATTTTTTTTAATTTTTTCCTATAAGAACCATAAGATGATTACAATAGAACTAATAATAATAACTTTTGAAAGGGACGCTACCTATACAACACAAGAAGCATCAAAATATGTCAAATTAATAAAAATAAGATAATTATTCATTGAATGGGTTATTATTTAAATAGAATTTTTTAATATAGAGTAATAGATAACTCAAAGAAATTTACATTAATAAAAATAAAATAATTATTTCTTGAAAAGATTATCTTGAAATAGAGTTTTTTAATATACAGTAATAGATAACTGAAAGAAATTTACATTAATAAACATAAGATAATTGTTCGTTCAATTGATTATTATTTAAATAGAGTGTTTTAATATAGAGTAATAGATAACTGAAAGAAATTTAACCGCAGTTATAATCTAAGTGGGATTAGAATCAACATTTTTATCTATTTATGGTGAACTTGACAGTGTTGGAATTTCCTCAAGCAGAGACGATTGGAATTTCCGTGCTGTTGGGTAAACTTTATACCTCCAAATTCGCAGGTAACTTAGACCTTCACAGATTCACTTTCATTTTTGCATAACTGAACTGTGAAAGTTTTATCTGGCATTCATATAAAGATCATGTCTTCAGGTTTCTTCAGTAAAAATCATGTTAATCTAAGCAACGGTGTGGTAATGTAGCTTTAGATACGTTATGTCAGAAAGAAGACACAGCCATAGTTTTGCCAACTAGGGAACTGGTTGAATTTTACCGTTTCCACAGCATAAATCGCAGGTAAGTTAGACCTTCACAGATTCACTTTCATTTTTACATAACTGAACTGTGAAAGTTTTATCTGTCATTAATATAAAGAGCATGTCTTCTGGTTTCTTCAGTAAAAATCATGTTAATCTGAGCAATAGTAGTTTTAGATAAGAGGACGCAGCCTTAGTTTTAGGGAACTGGTTGAATTTTATTGTTTTCACAGTAGGGGATTAGTCTCGTCCTAACTTGCTTCAGGTGTCTATGCTAAGGGCTGCTCGACTGCTTGACTGCTGGCTGGATAAAAAAAATAAAAAGTAAATCGCCAATATCAGACTTGCGAAAATCGGACGTTCAATATTATACGAAATGAAGAGACGTTTGCATTTCAATGTGGTCTGCGGTCACCACTATAGTTGGGGTCACCCTAGATGCCCTGCGCGGCTTCTTCCCGCCTTTCGAAGGCTCTGCCTGTCGTTTGCCATGAGCTTGAGACCTGAAAATCCTGTTCCTCTCCATCTTTACGCTTAGGGGAATTCATTGTTAGAGATACCGATAAAGGCATGGTGTGTAATCTTTGTTTCCCCACCGTAGACTTCACTTTTGTAATGTTGCTGAAGTATTACCCTCGCTATATCGCCCGCCACGCTTGCTGGTCTGGTCTTCATAGCCACGATTGCTTATTGCACATGCATGAAGCTCATGTAACGTGGACAGAATAAGCAATTACTAACGACACTGGAAAATGACGTAATCTTTATACGGCAGATATTAGCAGGTCCAAGAAATTCCATGGTGGCTAGTCAAATTAGCTAGGCAGACCACATGCGAAATGCAAACGTTTCTTCATTTCGTACAATATTGAACGTCCGATTTTTCCTAAGTCCGATATTGGCAATTTAAGCTGTGGAAACGGTAAAATTCAACCAGTTCCCTAGTTTGGAGAACTGGGGCTGCGTCTTCTTTCTGACATAACGTATCTGTGCATAAAATGTTTTGTTAAATTTGTTTAAAATTTTTATTTTTTGATCTACATGTTTCTTAAGTTGATTATTGAGAAGAACAACCTTTAATGTAAAAAAACTCTTACCCAATCCAACTCAGAAACTGCTGCAACATCAAATGATATGAATTGTGAAAACTTGATATCATTAAGAACAACCATGACAAATCTGTAACAGTTTTTTTTTTAAAACTTTCTTAAATAAAAAATTTGGTGCATTTTTATTTTATATATAGAATAATTAGAAAACAGTTAGCAATTTTGAACACTTCAGTTCTTACAGAAGTGATTGCTTCAGTTATGCATGCATGTGCTTCTAATATTAAAGCTCAAAATAGATCTAAATAATATAATTAAAAATAAAAAGCTTATTTTGGAATCAGTTTTTATGAGTTGATCAAAGTGCATGATAGCTTATTTGGCTACTTATTCTAGAAGAGATGTCCTTTTTGAGATCCTAAATACTATTACTAATAATTTGTGTATAGCCTGTGACAGACTGGAGACAAGGAGAGCATCATAAAATGGAGTCTAAACACCGTCCCGGCGAGTGTAGCATTAACACAAATGGTGAAGAGGAAAACTTCAGAGTACAAGAGCAGTTATTTCCCCTTGCCAATGTGGGCAGGATCATGCGCAAGGAGCTTCCTCCTGGCGCCAAAGTCTCCAAGGAGGCCAAGCAAGCGGTGCAGCAATGTGCGTCTGAGTTCATCCGGTATGTCACTAGGGAGGCATTAGACAAGTGCCAGAAGGATAAAAGAAAGTCAATCAATGGTGAGCATATAATATGGGCCTTCAACCACCTTGGCTTAGAAAATTATGGACAAACCCTTGAAACTCTTCACCACAAGTTGAAAGCCATGGATGAGAAGCTTCCTCTCAAAGAACACACCTTTCCTGATGATTCTCCTGTTGCTCACCAATTCACAACAGCCTATCCAGATGAGCAGTTTGTGACACAACCAACAAACCAAATTCAAAGTCAACAGCCCTTAAGTGTGTGTGACCCCACTCCTTTCACAGACCCCATTTCTAATCCCTTTACTGCGTGTGACCCCAGTCCTTTCATAGACCCTAGTTCTAATCACTTTAGTGTGTGTGACCTCACTCTCACAGACCTCATTTCTAATCCTTTTAGTGTGTGACCCCACTCCTTTCACAGACCCCATTTCTAATATTGTTAAGTAGATCGGCTCCATTTATATGGAATTCAGCTATATTTCATTTGATGATATGCTATTTGATCTATATTTTCATCTTATAACAATTTCCATTTCTTATAAGTCTTTGTATTAGAAAACAATTGGTTCCTCCATGTGCATGTAAAATTTGTGATTTTCTTTTGGCCTCTGTTGATCTGTGTATCTTCCTAATTAGTGAGAATCCTAGTTTTACAATTGTGCAGTTGGTACTGTATACTTTTTGGTTTTGTTGCTGCTGTGCAGATAGATGTAATTTATGCTATTTTTAGTGCCGATGTGCAGTTCTTGATGTTTGTAATTGATTCTCTTATTTCAATAATAATAAAAAAAGTCTTTAATGTTCAATTCATATTATTTTCTATTGCATACGGTCATTTAATTTGTTCATTGTGTCTATAGAATAATATGGTTTTATTGTAAGTATGAAACAAATTATCTTTATACTTTTCTCTATATTACTGTAAGTTTTAATGGACAGTTTATGTTACATCTAAATATAGGTTTACATTTATAAAGACATCAAGTTTTACATAAGTGAATCTAAAAAATAATTGTGCTTAAGTTTATACTCAATTTATTAGATATTAATATATATATTTTAATTTCAACCATCATTATATATTTGTAATAGTTAAAAACAATTAAAATATTTAAAAATTGTTTATCATAAGAAAATATTTGAATTTGGGTTTTCACCTTAATACACACCTGAACAGTAGCTGAGCAAAGAGAAAAGAGATGGGTGCAAGGCAAATGGGTTGACGAGTGGAGTTCTCCTTCGACAATACTGCCTGTGCATAGAGCTCTGGTATCGGTTTTGTTATGTACTAGTGCACACAGAACTGTCTGCGTTCTACTAAACCTGGCTTGAGACATTATATACATGATAAGCCTGGTCTATCCAGAAGCCAAACCAACTACTTAGAATGAAGTGGATCTCCTACCCTATTACTTCATCCCCTCATGCCTCACCTAATCTTCGCCTTCTCCTCCCTGCCAGATCTTCCAAAATTAATTCCATCTAATATTCTTCATCTAATGTGTTTATCTTTCTCATTTACTGTGCCTCCATTTTTCTCATATAATGTCAATCTTAGTATTATAATTTATCTGGGTAATGGTGGTGGATTTGTAGGTCGAGTTTTGGATCGATTTGTTGTTGGCATTTTTAGGTTTCATTTTGATGAAAATTGTAACTCCACGCAGAAAATTAAGGGGTCCTTGATGATGCTGAGCACGGGTAGAAATGCCATTTTCCATGAAACCCCATTGCAAATTGCTCAATGGTTATCGGCGCCTGGGATTGCCAACGGTATAAGTTTCCTTACCAACGCTTTGCATCTCGCTCGAAACTCACTCTCTCTACCTATTTAATCCACATCCTCCTATTGCCACCACACTTCTTCCCTTCGTTAAACATCTAATCTTTCAATATGTGTTCCAACTCCAATTTACACAGCTAAAAATGGTTGTTTTAGGGTCTAAAAAGATAGATTTTCACTTGCTGTTAGCTTGTATGGTGCCATTGTCCACAATGGACGTTGTAGCTCACCCCCTTGCTCGGTTCTGGTGGAAGAAGAGCCTCTTGTTCTTGAATGCCACAATGGCCCTCTGTTTACACAACACCCATTCTCAACCTGCATCTCGTTTGGTACAACAATTTCACTTCCATGTAGCGTGCTATTATCGGTGATTTTGTGCAGTCATTGGGAATGGGAGATAGCAAGCAGGGGTTTCTGGGAATGGGAGATAGCAAGCAGAGGTCTCCCTCTATGTCCGCCTGTTGGAAGACTAACAGAGGCCTACAAAGGCTCTGCCCCTTCCCGGTCTCGCAAAGTCGTTGAAAAGAAGTGAACGGTCACGATCTAATTAATCGTCTTGCATGCCTTCTCCGAGCCTGTACACAGTTGATGGATATAACGATCTTGGTGAAGCTCACATAGGGAATCGGCGTAATTAAAATATTTTTTTTTTATCTTTCGCATCAAATTAATTATTGTTTATTAGTACTAAATAGATCTTTATTTGTTTTGTTCTCTTATTTAAACAGGAAGAAATAAAAAAGATATATTCAAGAATTAAAATACTTGATGAAATTTATTTAGACAATAATATGTTTTTCTTTATATTCAGTAAGATTAAAAATATATTTTATCTATTTTAAATATTTTATATGAGATCTAAAATAACATATTTTAAAATTTAAATGAAAAGTTGCATGCAAATAATAAAGTCTTTAAATTTATAATCTTTATTCTCTTTGAATTTATGGAAGCTTGACAAAAAATACTGTCTAAATCAAATAAAGTCATGATAAATTTTCAAAAGAGTTAAAAATAATAAAATACTAAGATTTTAGATTTTTTAATATATTATAAAAATAACTTTAATTGAATTATTTTAAAATTTTAAATATATTTAAATTTGTAAAAAATATTTAATATTTTTAATTTAAAAGTATTATAATTTAATTATTATTTTTTAATTCTTTTTTTTTTTAAATAATTATAATATCTATTAAAAAATAAATTTATGTCTCAAACATTTAACTATTAAGTTATATTTACTAATTTGTAGTATATTTTGTTTATTCTAATAATTAAAAATGCGGTGTTCAAATATTTCTAAAATTGTAAGATGGTAAAACCCAAAAATCCATATTTTAAATTTAATATAATATTCTAAACACCTTCTAGTTGTCTTTCAATATACTAAATAGTTTTAGGATATCTCAAAGTAATTTGTAAGGTTATAATAAAACTCAAGATAGCTTGTTCCTTTGATGCCTATTTTGTAATGTTCTTCCTATACAAGAATAACTACATTATTTTGGAAATATTTATCTCAAGCTTTGTATCTTAAAATTGAGATATGTATAATTTCTTATTTCAAAATTCTTAGATTCAACTAATTTATAATATTTTATTATCATGGTATTTTAAGCTATTGATTGCTTGATTTGGATATTTTGCATGATAATAAATGTATACACATTTTATTTAGTTTATTTATAAAGACGGTTTTTTTTTTCCGATAAGTACTAGCAAGGGGGAAACTCCCATAATATAGAATCCCAAAAACAAAATTTTAAGTGCATGCCCTTGCCACAAGGGGTACGATCCCACAACACTATGTTGCAAAAACCAACTATCCTACTTAGCTAGCAAAAAGTGTAGCTATATAGAATCCGCTCTCACCAAAAAATGGGTATGTGTCTTAACACTAAACTTCTTATTTTTCCCTAGATTTTGTTGATGACCTTAATAAAATTGAATGTTTGAACCTCAAGGGAGGCATTTTCCTCCTATTTACTTCTATCCATTCTTGCTCAGTTTGGCAAGAAGTATTTTAGTCATTACCATTTTCCTTCTTTGATGATTCTTCAAAATTTAAATATGCTTGAACCGCTAAAGACATGGGGAGCGTCGAATTTGATTTCTATGGGGATATTGATTCTAGTTTCTCTGTTTTATTTAGAGTAGTGTCAGCAACTCCAAAGCCTACATTAGGAAAGCACCCAAGAACTGGAGTTTACAGAGCCATTGTGGGGGAGAATGAATTAGGATTCACTTCTTATGGATTTTTGGAAGAAGACATGTCATCCTTAACATCAGGTGCTCTAGCTTAGGGAAAAACCTAGGTTAGCAAATTAGAGCTTAAAATAAGATAACCCAAAGTAAACAATGAAGTACAAAGGAGTAAAAGCATTGAAAACAAAGAACAATACTACCAAATATCTTCAATCTCCATGATTGACCTCCACTGCACTTTCTTTATTTGCTGCAATATTATGTTTTCCCTCATATTTATGATGAACAACCTATGATAATGATAATGTCCTAAGCAAATATTGAAGGATTCTATCTAAAATGCAACACAATGCAAGCATGCAACTATGAAGCAACTATGAAACAAGCCTTAAGTACGCAAATGCCAAGAAGTCAAGATTACCTAAGATGTATGAAGTGCATAAGATTTAGATGCCAAGAGATGTGCAAATGAGACCAAAATTGCCATCTTATAGAAAATTCAATTTTGGATGAATGGCCAAGAATGAAGATTGACAAATGCCCTAGAATCAATGGACAAGATTGAATGTGACTACCCACAATTAGGGTTAGGGAAACATTAGGGTAAATTTGAAATGAATGGACAAATTTTGATTTTAGAAAATCAAATCAAGGGACAAGATTGCATGTGACAAAGAGATAAGAATTGCATAGAAAAAAAGAGAGTTGGAAAATAAAAAAATATTAGAATTTATTTTGATTTATGGAGGAAAATTTGTCAATTTGAATTAAAAATCAATTTAATTCAAAAGATAAGACCATGATTTTATTTAAAATTAGAAAAATTTCAAGGTGTACAATAATTAAATTGATTAAAGAATTTATTTAATTATGAGAAGCCATTAGAAATTAATGATGTATTTAAATAAATAAATAAAATCTATTTATTTAAATAATCTAGAGGAATAAAAGACATTAATTAATTAAATAATTATGAATTATTTGATCAATAGTTGAAATGGACCATGGGACATAATTAAATATTTTAATTATGCTAAGAAGAAAGATAGAGATAATAGAACTTGCAAGCCTAGGTCAATTTTATTTGTCTACATTTTGCATGTCTTTGTCATAATGTAGTTTATCACATTGTGACAAAGAAAATTCAGTCAAAAAAATGTTCCGACGAAGGTACGGAGTATCTATGCCCCCTTGAGAAAATTTTCAAATTTTGTCCCAACGACATAAAAATTCGGAAAGGGTCCCGACAAGTCAATTTGATGTCCAAAAAGTCAATGGCACAAGCGATTTTGGATTTTGAATTGTTTAAAGCAGTTAACATGGTGGTTAATGGTGGTCAAAAGAGCCTCCAATAATAAATTTGCAAGAAAATCCCAGTTTTTCCCTATAAATAGGTCAAAATTGGATAAAAAGTCAATTCAAAATCACTTTTACTATTGGAGATTCAAGAGCTCAGAGCAAGGATACTTCGTGTGAACATGTTGATTCCAATGACCGAGCACCACAGATACATCATTTGGACATCCAGAGGGCCAGAGGGTGCAAAGCCATCGATAAGTACGCCTTGCCCACTTTGTCATTTCATCATTTTGCATGCATTGTTAGGGCTAGAAGTTAGGTTAATGAAGCACAAAGGAGTTAGGATAATGAAGTTATGCTAGAACTTAAAATAAGATAACCCAAAGCAAACAATGAAGTACAAAGGAGTACAAGCATTGGAAACAAAGAAAAATATTACCAAATGTCATCAAACTCCATGATTTACCTTCATTGCACCTTCTCTATTTGCTGCAATATTATGCTTGCCCTCATATTTCTGATGAGCAATGTATGATAATGACAATGTCCTAAGAAAATGTTGAAAGATTTTATCTAAAGTACAGCACAATGTAAGCATGCAACTATGAGGCAACTATGAAGCAAGCCTAAAGTATGCAAATGCCAAGATGTCAAGATTTCCTAAATTATATGAAGTGCATAAAATGTAGACGCCAAGAGATGTGCAAATGAGACCAAAATTGTCATTTTATAAAAGAGTCAATGTTGGATGAAAAGCCAAGATTGAAGATTGACAAATGCCCTAGAATCAATTGTCTACATTTTACCCTTCTTTGACATTATGTTCAAGATGATGAGCTTTGTGTCAAGTAACATCATTTTAAAGAAGCTAAGGTATAGATAAAGGAAAATGGATGATGATAGAAAGATACGATGATGAAAAAATAAGAGTGGGATGATGGTAATATAAGAATAGGATGATGATGCCCCCTTGAGAGGATAGGTGGGTTGGAAAAACACGGGTATGCTCTCAAAATGAGATGATAAGGAGGGAAAAGATAAATGATACAAGATAGGAAGTGGATGAAAGAGATGAATGATACATTATACTACAAGAAAGTGAACAACTCTTATGTTTAATGTAACACTAGACATGATGCACCAAGGTATAAGAACCAAGGTGATGTCTCTCATGCCCCAGTGTATACAACCTTGTCTAGATACAAGATATGAATATTAGCTAGAATAATTTGGATTTGATGCAAATGCAAGATAAAAATGATAACACACACAGAAGCAAGAAAGAAAGCATACGCAAATGATACAAAAAAAAACAAGGTATTTCCCGTATCAAGCTGTAAACCAATGATTAATTGATTGATTTATGATGATGATTGATGATGATAGTGTTGTCATTGTGGGGAAAAACATATCCCTAGGTCAATACAAGGATTATCAATTAATTGATTGATTGAATTTGATTAGTTAGGTTTACAACAAGATTAGGATCAAGACCAAAGGATGTGATTGGATAATTTAGTAAGATTGACTGACTTGATTGATATGGATTAAGGATTGACTTACATTTTGATTATTGTTTGGAATGATTTGATTGATTGGATTTGAAGAATTCATTCAGAATGATACGATGATTGATTTGATGATTTGATTGGATGAAATAATGTCATGAATTGAATAGAAGAATTGATGTGATTGGATTGATTTAGGTTGGAGTGATTTTATTAGAGGACTGATTGATTGATAATTGAGGAATTGATTTGCTTGGAATGATTTTGATTGATTGAATTGATGAATAAATTATTTGATTTGATAATAATGATTGGTTAAAAGAATGTGATGAATTGAATAGAAGAATTGATTAGAAGAAATTATTTGGTTTGATTTTATTGCTTGGTTTTTTGTTGGCTATTTGATTTTTGTCTTTTTTTAGAACCTTTTTCCAATTTTTTTTCTTTCTATTTTTAGGGATATTTTGATTTTTGGATTTTTGGGATGGTTTGATTTGCTTTTTTGGATTTTGAAATGTTTTGATTTTTTTGGATTTTGAAATGTTTTGATTTTTTGGATTTTTGAAATATTTTTTTTTAATTATTATTATTGAAATGTTTTGATTATTTCTTGGATTTTTGAAATGTTTTGATTTTTTTGGATTTTTCAAATGTTTTCAAGTGTCCATGGATTAAAATTTGGGTAGCCTTTGTGCTAGATACCAATGACAAGGGAAAATCAAGTCTAGGTGCAAAGAGATAGATGGGATTGATGGATGGATGGATGGAATTGATGTATGCATCATAAGAGAGCAAAGATGTGACCTAAAAAGACTATGAAACATAGGAATAACATGCCCCATACTACATACAATACTTAGGATTTTTCATGACAAAGCAAGCTTATGACAATAGGATAATGATAGGCTTGTTTGGAAGGATGAGGTATATCAAAAGATATCCAAAGAATGTTTCAACATTTCCCCCTATTTTTATCAAGATCAAAAGGAGGAAGAGAGGATGAATGAAATTAGTAGGATAGGTATTGTAGACATGCAAAATTAGCATCATGCATTTAATCAAGTTAATTAAATCCATTCATCAAATAAATCAAGTCTATTTGATTTATCTCTAAGGTCGTCCATTTAAATTGAACAAATTAGCTTTATTTAATTTAAGCCTATCATTATACCTCTTTGATTAAATAAATCAAACCTTTATTTAATTAAATCTGAAATCATCTTTCATCTCCCTTTGATTTAGTTTAAGTCCCTAAATCTAAGTCAAATGGGTCAAAAAACCTAATCATCATCTTAAGTTAACCAAACTATGATTAATCTAATCTAACCACCCATCACATCCTATAGCTTTTCCCACTTGCACAAATAAAGAATTTTAATTCATTTATTAAAATACTCATTTTCCCTCAACAAGGTATCTTTGGAGAATATTCCTCATGTTTGAATTTGAAAGCAAGTTGACTTGTCCCTTCCAACATGGAAATAACTCCCCTCTTACATGTTCCCCACTTGGAATTTAAGTCTCTTTTTCTCCCTCCATCAAGCCAAATTTGAATTTGAATAGGCCAACAAATCTCATTTATTGGTACATGACCAAAACTTGTGCATTCCTCAACCACTCAAAAGGTGACAAGTGGCTCCTTCTTATTGGCTAAATATTTATCCCACATTCCTCTCTTTTGGGCACTCTTTCAAGTTCAGAGTCTATAAGTAGAAGCCTCATTCTTCAATAATCTATCCACAACCTTCATGCAAAGTTAATCTCTTCAATCAAGAGCTAATTTTCTCCATTTCACTCCATCTTCAAGGCATCTATCATTGAGCTTTGCAAGGATTGGGAAAGGGTCATTTCTCACAAGTGACACCAATCCAATATGGAATAGGTGTGCATTATGTCTCTTTCATGCTTTTAAGTAGTTTTATTTTGCTATCTTGTTTGAGAGGCATCACACATTATTTCATAGGAGTATTTAGAAAATTTGCATGCACTAACCTTTGTCATGAAGTATAATAGGTATGCAGATTTTATAGATGCTCACATGTGGCACTAGAAGGAGGATCATGAATCAATGCATCTAATTTCCATTCTTTAATTTTATTTGAAAGTTGTTACTTTGTCATGTTTTTCATCACACAAAAAAAAAAGTAAGAATATTATCATAAGATTTGGTCAATATTGATATTGCTATTTAAAAATTGATATTGGTGTTCTATCCAACATGAAATTGTTTGTCATATTAGTAAACTTTGGGATATTTTCTTGCATAAAAATTCTCTTTTAGCTTGTTTCAGATCGTTGTTCTTTTAAGAAATCATCGACTTCACTTTTTGAGTATTTACAGGATGTTCCAATTTGTTGTTGCTTCTTTTTTTTTTCTCTATGTGTTTTTTGGAAAAACGAAATCTTCCATTACATTCACCTTTGAGCCATGAACACCTACAAAATTTTTACTTTATGTTTGGATACTTTTAGAAACTTTTTTTTTTGTCTTTTTTTTGGTACAGGGGGAGGCATTGGTTAGAGGATGCCTTATTTGGATGAACACCTATGAAATACATTTGTTTTACGTTGTGGGAGAATTGTCCAGAGGGAATTCTTTTGTTGTTGACTAGAATGCAAACATCCCATGCCTAAGAAAGATATAAAAGAGGGAAAATGAAGGAAAGCAAAGGGAAAGCGAAAGGAAAGTGAAAGGAAAAAAAAGAAAAACAAAGGAAAAGAAAGAAGGAGGGATTTCATTCACACAAGGGTTTTGCATCAAGAAAGAAATGGCAGTTTTTGCTCAAACATTGGAATAAGGTGAAAGCAAGCAAGAGTGGACTAAAAAAAAATTGAACATTGAAACTTGAAGTTAACAAAGAATTTTTCAATGCTTGAAGTGTTTGTCCTATGCCTTAATTTTCTATTTTAAGTTAACTCATTTGGTTTTTGGATTTAAAACGAACATTTTAAAAGCTTTCAATTTTCATTGCAAAGGGGTTATAATGAACTTTAGGAAAATTGACTATATTTCATTTGAGGTTAACAAATTGAACAAGACAACTTTCAAATCTCATTTTGGTGCTTTAAAATATATTGAAACCATTGCTTTGAAAGATTAAAATGAACATGTACTACTTTGCTTTCATGATTGCTTACTTACACTAACATTATTGAAAAGGAAGTATGCACTTCTCTTGCACTTCACAGTGATCTTGAGAATCAAAAGGAATTTTTGATGATCTTAGGTTGAGATAAAGGAATCACCTCCATACTTCATTTTTGGGTTTAAAATTGAACAAAACACTTTACAAGTGGGAGTAAACCTATTGCATGTGTTCTCCCTTTGTTTCTAAATGAAGGTTGATCAAAGTATGAATATGTTTACTCACTTTTTTCTATCTTAGAAGGCCTGCCTTCAAGAAAAAATACTCACCCACGGGAACAACTCAACTGGCAACACTCTAAAGCCAAGAGTATTTCCAGCCAGGATATAAATGTGGGTATTGGAATAAACAACAATATCATGCAATTGAGTCTAGCGAGAAGGGTAGTAATGGTCTCTCACCACACTGGGTCAACTCCTACAAATGGAAAGTCCAAACTAAAACCATTGTTGTAGAAATTGCCAAAATCCTTGATCTATTTGTTGGTACAAGAACGGTCATTTTGAAGCCACCCCACGCTTTTACGGTCTTTAGTAGAAATGGAAAGCATTCCATGGGATTTTCATGGGTGTTGATGTTTGGCTGCCCCATATAAGTGAGTGTCGTGGAGGGGAGCTAGTGGGGTCAAGCATCTAACCATTCGCTAAAGATAAGGGTAGCTATACTTGTCCTCGGATCAAAATCAAACCTTCATCCATTTTCAACATCAAAACTAAAATCATCTCATCAATAACTCTTCAAAAATCTTGGAAAAATCCTTCATGTTAAACTTTGGGAAAGTCATTTGAAACCAATTTGAGATCATCTTGTTTCATTGAATGTGTGTAGATGCATCCTTCTTCACATATTCGATCAAACTATCAAAACTTGTGAACAAATTTCATCCCTTGATAACATCCAAAATCTTGGGATTTAGGAGTTCATTATTAATATCATCTTGTTTGGATAGGAGTGTTTACATGAATCCTTCTTCTCACACCTAGAAAAATTATCATTTTGTGAATGATTTAACTCTAGGACAACATCCAACCTCTTAGAGTTTATGAGTCTACCAAAATTTGAATCCAAAACAAATCAATCCCGAATCAAGTCCTAAAGTTCAACATACCATTCAATATTCTCTCAAGAGTTCCAATCATCCATCAAACATTCATCTTACATCCATATCATTATCACCCTTTTATCCTCAAATCACCCTAAAACTTCCCCTTTTTGTACCTAAAGTTAGATCAATCCAAAGAATTAGAGAATTCACCTTCTGCATTCTCAAAGATTCATCCCTATTTTATGGTGCAGACTAGATCACAACACAAGAGGAACATGGAAGCCAACAAAGAAACATCTACTTTGAGTTACTTAGTTCAAACCGCTCTTGAAATGAATCCCATTGGATCTGGCAATCTCATAGTCTAAGTGGAGGATCTCACTGATAATCCCTTCGGAATGTCACATGAGGAAATCACTGAAATAATCCAAAATATGAAGAATCATAAGATTATCAACATCATGATGAGAATCAATCCCTCACTATACATGCTTGAATTAGCAAAGCAAGGGGCTAAACTCCCCTTCAATTTTGATGTGAGAAATATTGCGGAACCATCTTTTGGAGTCATGCCTCCAATCTCATCTACCATCCTCATCTCATCTTACCCCTCATTTCAAAGCATCACTAAAAGCATCCCAGAAATCACCTCATCCATCGCTCCAACATAACCCATTGTTAACAAAGGAAATGCATTTATCAATGAATTATAAACACATCCTCTCATAAACAATAAGGATTTGGACACAAACACCATCTTGGGAAAAACTATACCATTGTATACTTTCTATGATCTAAATGGTCCATCATCATCATCATTCCACGCAACACCCCAAACCTCTATCCCCATAACCTCACAAGGAGAGGGTGCCATGTTCAAACCAAGGGGAATTTTCAACACTACACCACTTCCTCAAAAGATTACATCTCTCACATTTCCACCACTTCTTGGCTTAGGGCTTCTCCCTTTACCAAATATCAATCAAACCAACATTCCAAACGTCAATCAAAGCATCACACCAAACTCTCAAAACTTGTCATCAACATCACAACAATAGTTGACAACTACACAAGGAATCATGACATCATCAACCACCCACTAACATATCAAAGTGTGGTCTCTCAAGGACCAACCACATCGATCACACCATCCACCAATCAAATCCCAATCACCAACACGACTGCGCCTCTCACCTCGGGCACCATTCTGAATCCACATCCAACTCCACCACCACCAAGCTCCAGTATATCAATCCAATATAGTATAGCATTGCAGGCTGCTTATCAAAAGGCATTCCTACAAGTACAAAAACAACAAGCCGTGCAATTAGTTTCTCAACAAGCCATGCAGTTAGCTGCTCAAGTGGTGCAAGATGCTCAAGCTGCACAAAACACGCAAAAACTACAGTAGGATACACAAGCCAAAGACTTATTGCAACAACAACAACAAGTCACTCAAGCTACACAAGCACAAGCTCAGGACAAAGCTCAAGTGCACGCTCAAGCCAAAGCCCAATACAAAGCACAACAAGCACAAGCACAATATCTTACACAAGAACACGTAGCGCAACAACAAGCTTATCGAAATGTGCTAAAGAAATATCACGAACAACATGAAGCAACCCAATTAGTAGCTCAAAAAAATCAGAACAACAAGCTCAATAACAAGCACTAAGAGCCCAAATGCAACAAGAACAACAAGCATTGTCGCAAGCATACTTAGCTCAATAGAATATTCAAACATCATCCATCAACATACTAACCAATCTATCTATTCCACCAACAATCAAACCACTTCAGAACACTTTCATCCCACCCCCTGATCTATAAAATGATGTGACAACACAAATCAGGTTGCTCTCGCAACAAGTGCTTGACCTTCAATCAAGGCAAACCACAAAAAAACCTAGCAACTTGTGCCCTTACCCATTCGATAGAAGCCTTGTAATGAAACCATTCTCAAAGGGATTTGAGATCCCCAAATTTGATAAGTATCGTGGGACCAACAACCCTAAAGATCACATCAGGGAATTCTAGGTTCATTACATGGAAGTCGTGGATGACGATATCTATCTGATGTGGCTATTTCCTAGGAGTTTGACTGGCCACGCCATGGAATGGTTCTCTTTCCTACCTATAGGAATCAAAACATTCCAATAAATCATAGATGCATTCATCAAAAACTACACATGCAATATCACCATGGATGTCGGTCTAGAGGAACTTTCAGCTCTGAAACAAGGGTATGTGCAGCATCATCATGGAAAAAACAGGCCCTTAAGTGGCAAAAAATTTAGAAAAATCAGTGTTAGGCAACTTGACATAAAAATTTGAATAAGTTATCTATATTATTTCAAAAATATGTAAGAATAGAATCTGTAGCAAATTGAATGTAGTTTCTAAACTACTAGATTTTTTATTTATTTTTAAATCTATTTGGTGAAAATTTGAAATTTCAATGCAGTAGTACTTAAATTTTAGGGAAAAAATAAGGAGGTGTATGTATGACCACCCTAACCATAACAAAATGATAATATTTTTTTATAAGATTTTATATATAAGTAGAGGACTCATGTCTAGATGTGATCCATATTTGTTTGTAATTTTTTTCCAAGTAAATAATTAATTGTGAATTTTTTATTACAAATTTTAAAAAATATAAAAAAACTCGTATGTCTAACCACCTTAACTAGGTCAAAACTTCATGAAATTTAATTTTTCTTTTTAATCCTATATTATGTGAAGCATAGAATGTGACATGTTTTGATTAAAAAAATGTGATACCGTTTGAAAGCTATAGATGTTTTCAATCAGCCTATTGATCGGGACATTAGTTGTAATTCTAATAGAAAATGAATAATAATTATTTATTAAATTCAAAGTGAAGCATAATTTATATTTTTGGAAATTTGAAAAAATCCTCTAAAAACCCTTTTCTTTTCATCAATTTTGGGTAAAAAAAAAGTCTTCAACCACATACCCTACAAATACCCATAATATCACCACTTTTTGGCCCATCATGATCCTGCACATACCCATAAGGTAAGAATGAATCATTTGCTTCATTCCTACAATGACGGAAATCCAATGCCAATCGGAGCAAATGGGCCATGCCCAAGGAACAACAAGTGTGCACTATCATATCCAACCTTGACGGCCTCTTGGCATTCCATCTCAAGGTCCAAGGGATCACCACGTATGACCAGTTGATTTCCAAGGTGCTCAACATCGAACGGGCCCTTATGACACAACTGGGAGGATCAACTTCATATCCTGAAACACAAAATAATCACCCACCCACCAATTACAATGAAAAACCTCACACATGGGAAAGAAAAAAAAATGTTACCAACAATGGTGTCATCAATGCCCCTCGATATAACACACCTGCACCACAACAAAAAATCCAAAACCATCATCAAAACAAACATCAAGAGAGCACAAAACATCAAACAAATAATCAAGCAATCAATAATCTCAATGATCAATGGGGACCACCCCAAAAAAATAAGAATTTCATCAAGCAAAAGTACACCGCTCTTGGGGAACCACTCAAAGCCATCATGAAGAAACTAATAAATGAAAACCTCATCAAGATTCCCACCTACGAGAACTACCAAGAACCTGATGTTAAACCTCCCTAGTGCAACAAAAATCAGCTCTGTGACCTCCACAAAATTAAAGGGAACACCATAAACAATTGCATGGGGTTAAAAAACATAGTCCAAGACCTAATTGATCAAAGGATCATAAATGTGGAACAACCATCAGGAAACCAAAACCTCAAAATATACACGAATTTGATGCCTAATCATAACAATAAAGGTAATAATAAAATTGATAAGTGGAAGGCACCTTCAAAAACATGAATCGTGTGTATGAAATTGTCATTGCCTCCCTTGATAAATACTGCATAGTAATCACTATCAAAGGAGCCCAAGCCAATTGTGGAGTCACCACAAGAGGCGAAAAAGTTACTATTGCAAGATCATCTCAACCAAACAAAACTTTCATGTCCACTTCAAGATCTATTCCCAATGGTTGCAATGTCCTTGATTATCTAAAAAGAATGCCAACACAAATATCCATCATGGAGTTGTTAAAAATCTCATCCGCCCACAAGAAAATCCTTGAGGAAGCATTGGCTTCATCCACCATCCCCGCAGATCTTGATGCTAAAAAATTCCAAACTATGGTCAGCAACATCATCACTCCAAACCTCCTTCCATTCTCTTATCAGGACTTTCCCACTCAACCATCTCATCACCATGTGCTCGATTTAGAGGTTCTAGTGTAGAAAAGTAGCATCAAGTGAGTCTTGGTGGATGAAGGTGCAGGCTTGAATATTTATTCCCTCAAGCTCATCAAGCAATTAAAAATCTCAGAGGATTCCATCAATAAACGAAAAGGTATTACACTTAGAGAAAATGATGATCAGGAAATATTTTCCCAAGGCACAATCAAAATCGCTATTCAAGTAGGGCCATCCTTCATGGAAACCACCTGTTGGTTCCTGGACCTGGACTTGCCTTATAACATTCTCCTAGGATATCTATGGATCCATGTAATGCAAGCGGTAGCATCAACTTTCCATCAATGTGTCAAATTCACATATGAAGGACAAGAGGTCACCATCCATGGAGATCGTGATCCATTCTCCTACTGCAAGAACCTTGAGGAAAAATACTACAAAATCCCTCAAGTGCCCAAAAATGATGAAGACCCATCAACACCGTACATTGATCCAGCCACCCTTTCTTCCATTTTTGTGACAAAGACACTTGCCACTCCTACCATTCCCACCATCTCTGATATCAAGGTCATCATCCAGGATAATGGTTGTGGAAAATACACAATTCCCAAAAATTCTTTTGTAGTAGGAGAGTTACCACAATCTCCTAGATCACAAGGACGTCAATAAGCAACTGAAGCCTCCACATCTCAAACATCCCCTGAAGAGTATCCCAACTTCAAATTTTTGGGGGAGATATAGGCCAAGAAGTCATAAAGGAGGACCCATATCATCTCCTATACCAAGATAATAGACTAGTAGTTGACCTACCAATGGATGACAAAAGAAAAGGTTTGCAAACAATACTCACAATGGGCTATGACAGAAACCAGAGACTTGGGTAAAATGACAATGGGATTATAATATATATCATTCCAAAGACATGAATGAGAAATATTAGCCTCAGATGTACCCCTCTAAGTATAACCATATGTGGTTGGATTCCTCTAGTTAGAAAGGTCAATAATCCTCCTCAACTATCTGTAGCCGAACTTCGCTACCCGTATCTACAGGTCGAGTCATAGACAACTTCACATTTGACACAACTGATGTCTATAGTAGTAGTGATGATGAGGATCACATAATAAACCTACCTAGGCTCTTCAAGGATACCACCCTTCTCATAATTAGCACCTTATCCTTTGAGTCAAACCATCAAAATCATGAAATTCGTCTAGTCTACCCCCAACTCATTGATTATGACCAACGAGTACCACCAATTCTTGACACATTCGAAAATGATGTGGCACTCTCAGAATTCATGGGACTACGAGATAACATTCCATGTGGGGATCACAAAGTAGGGTTTATCATTGAGCTAGATACACATGCCTATTATGGGGAAACGCTTGAATCCCTCAAGCACAAAAGTGAGAAATTAAGAATAATATCTAAGCCCTTAAGTAAAAACCACACTATGGCACTCTCTTACTTAAAAAAGGTAAAAAGAAAGGGGTATGTGCAGGATCATCATGGAAAAAACAGGCCCTTAAGTGGCCAAAAATTAAGAAAATTCAGAGTTAGGCAACTTGACGTAAAATTTTGAATAAGTTATCTATAAGCCCTTAAGTAAAAAACAGGCCCTTAAGTGGCCAAAAATTAAGAAAATTCAGAGTTAGGCAACTTGACGTAAAATTTTGAATAAGCCCTTAAGTAATAACCACACTGTGGCACTCTCTTACTTAAAAAAGGTAAAAAGAAAGGGGTATGTGCAGGATCATCATGGAAAAAACAGGCCCTTAAGTGGCCAAAAATTAAAAAAATTCAGAGTTAGGCAACTTGACGTAAAATTTTGAATAAGTTATCTATATTATTTCAAAAATGTGTAAGAATAGAATTTGTAGAAAATTGAATGTATTTTCTAAACTACTAGCTATGTATAAAAAAAAAAATGATTTGGTGAAAATTTGAAATTTCAATGCAATGGTACTTAAATTTCAGGAAAAAAATAAGAAGTAGGTGTTTGTCTAACCACCCTAGCCACAATAAAATGACAATATTTTTTTATAAGATTTTAGATATAAGTATAGGACTCATGCCCCGATGTCATGCATATTTTTTCATAATTTATTTCCAAGTAAATTAATTATGAATTTTTTATTACAATTTTTTTTAAAATATAAAAACTCATATGTCTGACCACCTTAACTTGGTCAAAAATTCATGAAATTCAATTTTTCTTTTTTTAATCCTATAGTATGTGAAGCATAGAATGTGACGTGTGTTTTGGATTCAAAAATCGTTATACTGTTTGAAAGATATAAATGCTTTTCAATCATCCTATCAATCAGGACTTTAGTCATAATTTGAATAGAAAATGAATAATAATTACTTATTAAATTCAAAGTAAAGCATAATTTATATGGGTGAAAAGCTCATGATCTCCTTTAAAAATCCTTTTTATTTCATCAATTTTGGGTAAAAAAATAGTCGACAACCACATAGCCATCATATTGCCACTTTTTGGATCCTACACATACCCAAAGGATGCATCCAATGGTAAAAACCTCTCTGAGGAACCTAAGGATTGGGGATTCAATCTTCCTTTCAGAGCCCTTCAATAGAAAAAATTAGCAGTCCTAGCAAAAAAGTACAGTTCAATTAATCTAGGAACAGAGGAGACCCTACACATCACATTCTACATGGACTCATTACTGTCAAAAGAACAAGAACTCCTAGCAGCCTTCTTGAGAGAAAGACAAGTTAACTTTGCATGGAGCTACACAAAAATGCTAGGGCTCAATCTAGAAATTATAGTTCATCACCTAGTAGTATACTCAGAAGCAAAGCTCGTTAGACAAAAGCTCAGGAAAATTCACCCTCAAATCGCCCTGGTAGTCAAAATGGAACTAAAGAAGCTATTGGATGCATGATTAATTCAACCAATAGATTATCCAAAATGGGTGTCAAACTTGGTGCCTATCTCAAAGCCTGATGGGGGCATCAAAATATGTACAGATTTCAAGGACTTAAACAAGGCATATCAAAAAGATGATTTCTTGTTTCCCAACATTGACATGATTGTAGACATGACGGGGGGACATGAAATGATTTCCTTGATGGATGGTCTCTCAAGATACAACCAGATAATGATTGCTAAAGAAGACCAATATAAAATGGCTTTCACTTGTCCATGGGGGACTTACTGTTGGAATATGATGCCATTTGGCTTGAAGAATGCAGGAGAAACATACCAAAGAGCCATGACCTTAATCTTCCATGACATGATCCATAAAACTGTCAAAGATTATGTCAATGAAGTACTAGCTAAATCCAAAAAGAGGAAGGATCACATAGCAACTTTAAGCACTATTTTTGACAGGCTGGAGGAATACAAGGTCTAATTAAATCCAAAGAAGTACGTCTTTGGTGTACAATCAAGAAAATTGCTAGGATATATAGTGTCAATGAGAGGTATTGAGGTAGATCTAATAGAAGTAAAAGCAATCCTTGAGATGGAGGCACCCAAAACATTGAAATAATTGAGAGGTCAAGGTAGGCTTCAGTCCATTCGAAGGTTCATAGCACAACTAGCAGATAAACAAAATCCATATTCTCACCTACTTCACAAGGGAGTAGCGTACAAGTGGGATAACAAGTGTGAAGAAGCCTTCAATAAGATCAAAGAATATTTGCTTACACCACCAGTCCTAATGCCACCAATCCTAAGAAAGCCATTAATTCTCTATGTATCAGCAACAACAACAACCCTTGGAGCTTTTCTAGCTCAGCATGATGAAAATGGGATAGAAAGGGACATATATTATAACAATATAGGACAATGGTCAGTCATGAGATAAACTACTCATTCATTGAGAAAGCATGTCTAGTAGTAGTGTTTGCATCGCAAAAATTTAGACATTACATATTGGCACATAAAGTCAAGCTCATCACAAAAATTAACCCTCTCAAGTACTTACTGTCAAAAGCAATGCTCACTTGAAGAATGGGTAAATGGGTCATAATACTATCAGAGTATGGCATTGAATATGTGGAGTGGAAATTAATTAAAGTCCAAGTCATCACAAATCATCTTGCAAAAGCACCAATCTATTCAAAGAATCCTCTCATCTAAGAGTTTATAGACGAATCCATCTTCAATCTCAACATAGCTGACCACTAGAAACTTTACTTTGATGGCTCATACATGCAACATGGATAAGGAGCAGGTGTCTTCTCTATCACCTCACAAGGGGACTGAATACCAAGGTCCTATAGATTAGTGTTCCCCTACACCAACAACATTGTAGAATAGAAGGCTTTAACCATAGGTCTTAGAATAGCAGTGAAGTGGCACATCATGGCCCTCAAAGTATACAGAGATTCTCAATTGATAATAAAACAAGTGAATGGTGAGTACCAGACTAAGGATGATAAGCTCACTCCATATAATAAATTGGTGGAGACTCTCAAGGAATCCTTTATCGAGATCACATTTGAGCAGATGCCTAGAGCAACCAATAGAGTAGCAGATGCCATGGCAATGATTGGATCCCTATTGGACATCCCTCACAATGTCCCAAAACATTTATTCTTGGTGTAGCATCTACTCATGCCCGCATTCGAGGTACCAAAATCAGAATTTTTGTGTGAAATCATTGGTTCCAGTGATCCTTGGTACCATGACATTTATACCTACCTACAAATAGGCATCATAACTGCTAACTCGCCCTCAACTTTAAATTGAAATTTTGTCAAAAAGGAATCCTGATTCATCATCCTAGGATATACCCTATATCATAGGAGCATAGAAGGAACCTTATTATGTTGTTAAAATGTTGAGGAGGCATTGATCACTTTAACTAAAGTCCATAACGATATCAATGGTTCACACTCAAGTCGAATGACCATAGCCAAGAAATTGTTGAGAATGGGGTATTATTGTTATACAATGGAAAGAGAGGCACATGCCTACATCATAAAGTATCTACAATGTCAGTAGCATGGGGATCTCATCCATGCTCTAGCTCAAGAACTTCATCCCATCATCACACCATGGCCGTTTTCATAGTGTGGACTTGATCTCATTGAAAAAATCACTTCCACTTAATCTAATGGCCACAAGTTCATCATAATCACCACTAAGTACTTTACTAAGTGGGTGGAAGCCATACCCATGACGTATATAATTGGGAAGCAGATATCAAAGTTGATCTGGAACTATCTCGTTTGCCGCTACGGTGTCCCACAAGCCATTATCTCAGATAATAGGACACCATTTAAGAATCAGGATGTTTCCAACTTGTGTGAAAAATTCAAAATATAACATTGCTTCTCCACCCCATACTATCCCCAAGGCAATGGCCAAGCAGAAACCACAAATAAAACCATTTTAAAGATCCTCAAGAAAATAGTCAATGACACAAGTCATGACTAGCATCTGCAACTCAATCCCACCCTCTAGGCCTACTGAACCATCATTCACACACCCACTAGCGCCACCCCCTTCTCCGTGGTATACAAATCAAAAGAAGTACTCCCCGTTGAGATTGAGCTCCTGTCACTAAGAATATCATTTCCAAACCTCATCACGAATGAAGAGTATCGAGTATCAAGACTGAATGAGTTGGAGCTACTGGATGAGTAGCATATAGATGCTTTAAATCACTTGCAATTCTAACAAAATAGACTCAAGAGGAGCTATAACAAGAAAATCATAAGCAGGACTTTCCAAGTCAGAGAACTATTACTAAAAGAGAATCAGAAGAACATCCCCAATCCAAATAGCAAAGGAAAATTTGAACCCAATTGGTTGGGACCATTTGTTATCACAACAAGCTATAAGTCAGGGGCATATCAATTATTAGCACCTGAAGGGGAACATTTGCAAGAGCCCATGAACCACTCTCATCTCAAAATGTTTTATGCCTAATATTTCAAGGTATAGAACCAAAAAATCTTAAAAAATCTAGAAAATGTCCTAAAGAAATGGTTACCTTGGAAAAAACTTGGAAAAAAGGTGTCTTGGTGAAAACAAAAAATTAAAAAAAAGCAAAAAGTCCAAAAAAAATAGAAAAAAGGATTAAAAACAGTAAAGAGAAAAATTGTCCTCTAGTGAAAACCACTTCGATGGCACTTTGGACAAGTACCTTGCTGAAAGCCTGGCAAATAGGTGCCTGGTGTAAATAAGCACTTTCCATCCACCAAGATCTTTATGAATTATTTTGCATCATCCATCCATTATGTTTCCATCATCTATCACATTTGAATCTCCATCCATCACTCATTCACCCACATCTGCACCATAGCTTGGTCTTGTGTTCGTACCCTAATCCCTTCTAGTACTACTCAGCCATCCTCAAGGTCAGTTTGTCCTACCTTTATTGGAGTAGTCTATTGCATCAAGCTGGGGTAGTCTTATCATTGGATCAGATTCTTGTATATTCTTGAAGTCCTAAAATCCAAAAATCCAAAAACATCAAAACATCAAAAAATAACAAAAATATTCAAAACATATCAAAATAAAAAAAAAGGTCAAAATGTCAATCAAAAAGTCAAAAACAGAGTTGTCTTGTCAAACTACAGGTCTGTGAGCCTTGAACATAGGCAAGGTTGATCTTTGATCATCCCCCGAGACACTTAGATTAGTCCTTTAGGAGTTTGTCATAATAAGCTGACATTTCATCATGTATATCTTCATTTGTAAATCAATCAAGTTGTCAGTCGAACTACATGGTCTCTGTGTGTATAACATAGGAAAGGCTAATCTATTGATCAGCCCCCGAGACCCCTAGGATAGGTCCTTAGGTTAGTCTCTTGGTCAAAATCTCAAAAAACCCCAAAAAAATTGGAAAATAAAAAATAAAAACATTTGTAAAATCTCAAAAATACCGAAAACAACCTCAAAACATTGCAAAACTCCAAAAAAATCCAAATATTTGAAAAAATCCATCTATCTCATTTCGCTTACACCTACAATAACATCACTCATAATAAACGATCGTCATCCTCAACCTTTGGTGAAACAATCAGAAAAAAGTCTATTAAGTGAAAAGTGAAAACTCAAAAATGTCAAGTCTCAATTTTAAGTCAGTACGTAAACAAGTTGGTTAATTATTTTTGTTGATAGTCCATCATCCAATCAATCACATTTCAATCATCTAATAACATCATGTCCTAAGATGTAACCTTCCTACAATGGGAATTATTTATTAGAAATAACACTTTGGATAAACGAAATGACATACCGCCATCCACTAACATGTCCCAGGATGTATCCTTCTTGCAGTGGGCATTATCTTTTGGCAATAGTTTCAGTTCTTATCCTTAAAAATAAAATTCCTTTTAGTTAGCAGTATTGAACAACATCAGCTTGTTTTTTTACTTTATCTTGGTCTTTTGACTTATCTCTTTGTGCTCATTCCAATAACCTCTTAATGATGTCCAAAAAAATGGATTTAGAGAGATAGGAATGGGGAAACAATCATTATCCTTTGTCTGTTGTGCTTGTTCGACGTTCTTGTAAAATAACCTTGACAAATACTTGCTTTGTTAGATATGTATGGAGGGTGTTTTGGGCAACTTGTTGACTATTACATTGATAGGTTACACCTTTTTGTGTTTTGGTCTGAGGTGTTTGAAACTTCTAAAGTGCATCCTAGCAAGGTTTTTGTATGTCAAGTGTGAATAAGAATACTCCTATCTGTTTGTCGACTCAAAGTTGATCACACTAAGTGCAATGCCATCATGGTTCTTTATACCTTGATGCATCGTGCTTATGTGTGTTATCAAATATAAGTTAAGTGACCCTTTTAAAATCCCAATTCTTGATAAGCAAATCATCCATTTCTCATCATCATCATCATCTCTAATAAAGTCTTGTCAGATAATGGACTTGTTGGATCCTCTTGTCATCATCTCATTTCTTCTTTCTTCTCTTTGCACTAACATAAAATCACTGATGCACCCATCTTGCATCCATCTTGCATCCACAAATCATTAGCATACATAAATCTCATAATCATAGCATATCACATCATCCATCTCATTCATCTCACATGCATTATATCATCATTTAAGTTATTTAGGATAATATAGATTAGTTATTATAAGCACCTTAAAACCATCTCATTTGCATCATCATCATAGCCATCCATTTTGAACCTCTTTATCGTGAGATCGACCCTCAAGTCAAATCTTTTCACTTGATTTCTTCAGGGGGAAAAGTATTGGTGTACTTCTTTCTACTGGGGCACGAAAAAATATATATTCAATTTTTTTTTGAATTTTGATCATGGCAAGTTTATTCTTTGAACCAACACAACAAGTAAATTGCTTCAAAGAGGGGGAAAATGTAGACATGCAAAATTAACATCGTGCATTTAATCAAGCTAATTAAATCCATTCATCAAATAAATTAAGTCTATTTGATTTATCTCTAAGGTCATCCATTTAAATTGAACAAATTAAATTTATTTAATTTAAGCCTATCATTATCCCTCTTTGATTAAATAAATCAAACCTTTATTTAATTAAATCTAAAATCATCTTTCATCTCCCTTTGATTTAGTTTAAATCCCTAAATCTAAGTCAAATGGGTCAAAACACCTAATCATCATCTTAAGTTAATCAAACTATGATTAATCTAATCTAACCACCCATCACATCCTCTAGCTTTTCCCACTTGCACAAATAAAGCATTTTAATTCATTTATTAAAATCCTCATTTTCCATCAACAAGGTATCTTTGGAGAATATTCCTCATGTTTGAATTTGAAAACAAGTTGACTTGTCCCTTCCAACATGGCAATAACTCCCCTCTTACATGTCCCTCACTTGGCATTTAAGTCTCTTTTTCTGCCTCCAACAAGCCAAATTTGAATTTGAAAAGGCCAACCAATCTCATTTATTGGCACATTGACCAAAACTTGTGCATTCCTCAACCACTCAGAAGGTGACAAGTGGCTCCTTCTTATTGGCTAAATCTTTATCCCACATTGATCTCTTTTCGACACTCTTTCAACTTGAGATTCTATAAGTAGAAGCCTCATTCTTCAACAATCCATCCACAACCTTCATGCAAAGTTACTCTCTTCAATAGAGAGCTAATTTTGTCCATTTCACTCCATCTTCAAGGCATCTATCATTGAGTTTGGCAAGGATTGAGAAAGGGTCATTTCTCAAAAGTGACACCAATCCAATATGGAATAGGTGTGCATCATGTCTCTTTCATGCTTTTAAGTAGTTTTATTTTTTTATCTTGTTTGAGAGGCATCATGAATTATTTCACAGGAGTATTTATAAAATTTTCATTCACTAACCTTTGTCATGAAATTTAATAGGTATGCAAATTTTATAGATGCTCATAGGTATGTATGATGACTAAATATGGTAGCTAAGATTGGAATGATATGACAATAATAAGTTGGATAGATAAGACATTGTGCCCCCAAGTGTAAGTGACATAGAAGATCAACCTAAACATGATGCCTATTTGCTAGGTTTTCATCATGGTACTTATGCAAGGTAGTTGTTTACTAGGTTTTCAACATTGGACGAAGGTATTTATTTTTACCTTTTTTTTAATTTTTTTTTACTATTTTGACCTTTAAAAAAATAAAAATGAATAGGATAAGGGGATTATAGATATGAGGGACTCAAGATTCTAGTTCCATGAAAGGTGGTAGTCCCACTAGAGATGGATGTCATCACATGGACCTTTTCAAATGTCATTATACCATATATGGTTGTAAGGAATGACATGAAAGGGAAATGGAGTAGGTAGATGATGGATTATGATGTGGATTATGATGTGGATTATGTAGGGAAGATGATAGGGATTATATGGGACTTATGCAAAATATGAATGGGGAGTCCTAGCCAAAAACATGTACCATAGAGATGTGATGGGGAAGATATGTAGGATAGTAGATAGGAGATGGAAAGATGGAGGTATGTGGGAATGGAATCATGATCACCAATGGTTGCACACACTGTGATAAATGTTGAAGCATTTGATGTGGACTGGGTGGTGTAAGAAGCAATGGTGTTGTTTTCTTAGGAGATGGTGGATGTAGTGCTTTAGGTACCCACATAGACTTAGTATTTTCATGATTTTTGTTTTGAAATTTTTGAATAGAATGTGCATTTTTTATGGAAGGGGATGGTTGGTATTTTTGTGATGTAGATACCTCATTTGACTTGCTTTCCTTTTTCTTAGGGACCCAAACCATTATAGTTTTGGTCTTTACTGTTGGAGGTATTGGCTTATATAAATTTTTGACTATATTTTGTTTTGAATCTTTGCCTTGATGCCCTAAGGCATGAGGAATTTTAGGATTTTTAACTTTATAGGTAGAGGAATTGATTTTTTTTCCTTTGAATCCCATGGGTATGGTGGAATGAGTTGGAGATTCATGTTTATAAAATCTTTGAATTTGTTGGTCATGATTAGGAATGTTAGGGTATTTATGGATAAATGGTTAGAAGATTGGATGGTAGGGATATTAGGTTTTAGGAGTAATGGTAGTAAAGTGGATGGAGTAATATTAGGAGTTGGAAGTAATGGTGGTAAATTTTATGGTGGAAGATGTACGGTCACCTGCTTTTGACATTTGTAGGATGATGGAGGAAGGATGGAAATATATGGAATTTGATAGGATTTGTGATAGAAAATCAACTTAGGATGCATGGAGGAAGTACCATCATCTTGAGATTGGTGATATTGGGGTGTATATCCAAGGCCATAAGAGTGTGGAGGGGCTTTGACATGGATGGGCTCCAAAATACCTTGTTCATGAAGGTTTAGACCTTTACCTTGGTGGTTCATGTTTTGGAGCATGCAATGGACAATGAGACTAGGTTTAGGTGGAACACTAGACACGATTTCCTTATTGGATGGAGAAAATTAAGAAAGAGAAGATAATGGTTGTTGTTTTATGGAGGAACATTCATGAATGAGGGTGGGAAGACCAATATGATATGATGGAGTTGCAATGGGGTCAATAGTGGGTGATGGAGGATCATTAGGATCTTGATTAGCATTGTGTTCACTTAGGTCCAAGGTATTTATTTGATCTTCTATGTGTGGTTAGGAGGAAAGTGTGTCATCAAGGGAAGTGGATATTTGAAGGTCATGGATAGGACTAGGTGGAGGTGTATGTGGAATATCTTTCTCATGGATGGGTGTAGGATCAAGTTGCTCATGGATAGGCTCTTCATCATTATGGATATCCTATTGATCATAGAAAAGATATAGATTATGGATAGGTTGGATGAAAATGAATTGATCTTGATTAGGAATATGGCTTGATCTTTTCACATGCTTGGGAGTAGACTCTTGACATACCTCTTGGGTTGTTTGAATGGAAGTGGAAGGGGATGACTTTTAAATGGACTCAAGGGGGAGACTACATAATGGGGTTGTAAGAATGGGCATGATGTTTGAAGACTCTTTGGTAGGTTCAAAGATATGAGTTGGATGACATGGTGATGTTTAATTCCTTTCTAGTATCCCTTGGGTCACATCCTTTGTAGGTGGATGTTGGATTTGGGGAATGTCATCGATTTACTCTTGAAATTTTTGAATTTAGGGCATAGAGATGATGGTGAGGGTAATGAAGAGTTTGATGGGTTTGAAGGTGGAGAGGCCAATGGATTAGGACTAGGACATGGTGGCTTAGGGATAGGAATTTTATTGAATGGTGTTATGATATACTTATAGGGTGTATGAACTAGACTGGTGTTTCCCTTGTCAAGTGGAACATGAGAATTGAAAGGCTCTTAATTTTGTCACCAAGGTAGACTCGGGCTCCTATGTTCTTGGTGTGATATGGGTGGATATGTTGATGTGGCATTGACATGATAGGTAGATGGATTAGGTTGGAATGATGATGAAGGTGACATATAGGAATTTGGTTGAATGTGTTGAGGTTGGAATGGTGTTTAGACCTATTATGCTATGATTTGTTGTTGTAATGATGAGGGAGGGGTTGCATAGGATAATGGTTGTTGAGAGGTGGATTGATATGGATAAGGGTTGACATTAGAAGAGGTGTGATAGGTTGATCAAGGGGTAATATGATATGTAGATGGATGAGTTTGATATGATGATATAGGTGACACATAGGATAGAGGAAAAATTTATTGATGTGGTGATTTGATTGGATGTTGTGCTTGTTGGATTTCACAAGTGGTCATGAGGTATTGGGCTTGTGCTATGAGTTGTTTCATTTGAGGTGATTGGTTTGTTTTAAATTTTTGGATCATGTCATGCATTTTTTGAATGGTTTGTTGATTTAAATTTAATTGACTTGTTAGAGCTTCATGAAGTATGTGAATGAGATTTTGTGCTGTCTTCTAATGTTGTCATGGTTTTGAATGATGTTTATTGGACTAAAGAGATGATAATGATTAGGATATGATGTGGAATGACAAGTTTGGATGATTTGAATGATGTGGAAATTTTTTATTGAAAATTTGACTTGGGAAATATCAAACACAAGATTTCACATGTAAATTCATGCACACACACCAAACACAATGATAAATTTATCTTTCAAGATTAAATGATATGATTAGGAAAACACTTGAATACACAACAACAAGTCTAATGCTAGTCAAGTGGGTATGGCCAATTAGGTCTTAAGATAGGATGCAAAAGGTTGACTAATGATGATTTGAAAGAAAAATCCTACCACATAGCCAAGAGAAAGGGGTAACCCACCTTTCACCTTTACTTCCCAAAGCTATAAAGTTATTTGGGGCTTAGCCAAGAGTGACAAGATTTCAACTCCCAAAGAGGTGTGTCTTGGGATTCACACCTTGATTGAGGTCATCCCTTGGAGGGTGTGTGCTCCAAGAAAGCCTCCTAAGAAGGGTATGACAAAAGAAAACCAAATGAGGTGTTTTGGAGGACACACACACTTGATTTACACTCATAGCTGTTAATTTCCCTTTAGAAATGAAATGTGTGTAAACAAACAAGGGAAGAACTTTGTCTTTTTAACCAAAAGTAAAAAATGTGTAATGGAAGACAATGGTTATTTTTAAGCCCGATTTCAAAGTGTGATTGCAAAAAAGATGCTTATTTTAAGCTCCAAATCCAAATGTGTGACAAACAAGATGTTCTTTTTAAGCCCTAAATTGAAGTGTGTTGACATACAATATTTAGAGATGAAAGATGGAATGTGTGCACCTAGACTTTCTTTTGCTCCAAATTTTTGTACACTTGATCCAATTTTTCCTTTGAAGTCTTTTTTTTGTGCACATTCACAAAACCAACAACAAATCCAAAACCCTAACAAGGTAATTGATCACTAATATTAAAGGGTTATCCAGTCAAGACAAATCTGATTTTTGGAAATGTTTTATGCATCAAAAATAAAATAATAGAAAACAAACCCTTACTAAAATTTCCATAGCTTTCCAAAAATGTAAAGAAATCTAATTTTTTTGTTGTTTTGCACCCAAAATTATTTTTTTACTAAAAATAATTAAAAATTCAAACAGGTTAGATTTTTTTAATTTTTGGACCGAAGGCATCATCCATCATTCCAAATCTGTAGAATTTTTTTTGTGAAAAGATCTACAACCCGTTTGTGAGATATAAGGAAGTATTTGTAAAGCCTAATTTTAAAGAATCTATTTTTTTAGTCTAACTATTTTTCATCCAAATTAAAAACATAAAACACAAACCGCTACTAGAATTCAGAGAATTTTCCATAAATATAAAGAAATTTGAAAAAAAAATTGGTTTTCTCTCAAAATTGATTTTTCAGGAAAAACAACAAACAGTTTATAACAAATTAAAAACAAGTCTACAAAATATGATTTTTGGATTGGAATCTCATGGTATTGTTCCCAACCTTCACAAAAAGTTTAGTGAGAAAATACATAGCTGTTTGAAAGTTATGATTGAATCTTTGAAAACTAGGGTTTTGTCCCAAATTGATGCAAAACTTGCAACAAAAAGCTAACAAAACCTACAACAACAAGTATCCAACTGCAAAACTCCTCAAAAATTATCAAAATATTGAACTAAAAATCAGTTACGGGGTTCACGTCAAGTTTACCAAAATGTATATGAAAATTTTGGATAAAATAAAAAATGAGAAAACAATAACATGCATTACCTGATCCAAATCTTCAATACCTCAAATAGATGCAATGATGAATGAATTGGTTGATTGATTTGATATGTTAATATTTGAATGATAATAGCTAGTAATGGATGAATGATTCAAGAATGATATTGGAAACATAAGGATGTTTGAAGAATCAAATCCCCCAAATGGCTTATGAGATGGTTGATTTATAGGAAAGGTTTGATTTGGATTAATGGTTGAGATTGGATGTCAATAAGATGTTTTAATTAATGGCCAACATTAAAAGTTGTAGTATGAAATGGGTTTAGGGAAAAATTAGGGCAATGATAAGGATTAATGACCAAGATTGAATTATAGGACAATTCAATCAACGGTGAAAAATGAATGAGACAAGAGAAGTTAAGAATGGCATAGATAATGTGGTTGGCAGAAAAAAAGAGGTTGTTGGAGAAAATTAAATAATTATAAAATTATTTAATTTGGAAGATGAATAATTAAATAATAAAAGCATTATTTAATTATAAAAGACATGTGACATGTTGACCTTTAAATCAAATAATAATTTAATTCAAAAGTGGATGGAAATGACAAATTAGTAAATAATTAAATAAAAAAATTATTTAATTAATCAAGGGAAGAATAAAGGAAAAAATAATTAATTAAATAATTAAGAATTATTTAATTAATAAAGGAATATGACCTTAAAAGATAATTAAATAATTAAATTTATTTAATTATCTATGTAGAAGGAGGAATTGATATGAAAATCTGGGTTCATAGGCGAAGGACAATTTTTCAGTGTCTATAGGTGCAACAACATAGTGGTTGGCATCAACCCTAGCCCACCAGGAGGGCTTGGAAGAGATGCCAAAACCCCACCTAACAGCTTGTTTCTTATTGCACATGGAGGTTCCATGAGTAGTAGAGAAGTAGGTTTTGCATCTAAAAGTGATCTTTTTATAATCTGCAAGTTGCCTCCATCATTTGTTCCTGACCAACAGTGATATTTTAGTTAGCAATCCTTTAGATAAATCAAATTACACACATAGTCGAGCACATGTTGAGTCTTCATAATTGATAGTTTCTTTTGAGATGTGATACTTTCCCAAACCATTGGCAATAGCCTTCATACACTCGATTTTCAAGAATTGTAGAGGGAGGTAGGGAAACCTTACCCAAAGAAATGAAAAAGTAAGTGTCTCATTGGGTGGATCGAATGAAGGGAACCACGGCTTGATGCATAAAAAATATCCTTGATAAAAGTAGGGACCAAATCAATGCTTTATCACCCAAAGATTCAAATTCCAATATGAAAAATCCCTTTACACAAGTATAGATGTTGATTTCATCCTCCATGAATTCTTTCCAATTTTTGCTTATCTAGCTGTGGAGGTTACGTAATTTTGGCCAAATTTTTTTGAATCTACATAGTAGGAATGGTCCTTCAAATAATCTTCTCTATCACAGGGTGTGCTATCTAGACAGATTTTCAGGATCGAGTCCAAATGGTGAATGGAGAATGGGGGATTTTGAAGAGTGCAAGGGTGAGGAGGAGAACAGTTGTGGGGAGAACCCCAAGCCATCACATTAGAATCAGGGGGAAATCTTCCCCTTGGCTCAACTAGGAAATCCACACCACGTGTCATTTTGAAACTGAGCCAAGAACCCGCATGCAATGCAACAGATTTGTGTGAAGATTGGGCCTCACAACCCCACACCATACCATGCCTAGGTGACCAAGCCCTAGCCACAACCAAATATGCTTCCATGGTAAATTCCAAGCAAAAATGGTTTTCTCTATGCTCAATTTCCTTCACACCAAAGCAAGAAAGCAAATAGTTGCAAAATTTGAGAGTAGAGCTTATAAAGAATCTATTTGATTTCAACATTAAAAGTTAAATTTTTTGAGATAGTTTCAACATAATCCAACTTCACTTCTTTTTCTACAACCTTCTCCTTCAAAAAATGATAGTTTATTGCAATATGCTTTGTCCTTGAGTGCACTACCAGATTCTTTGAAATGTTTATAGAACTAGTATTATCACAAAGAATGGATTTATGGATTCATCAAAATCAATCTTCATCGCCCTCATATTTTTTTTCATCCATAATACCTGAGTGTGGCATGAGGGTGTTGTAATATATTATGCTTATGTTGTAGATAAAGAAATTGAATCATGTTTCTTTCTTAACTGGGATACAATATTTTCATCAAGAAAGAAAGCTCCACCACTTGTACTCTTTTGATCATTTATGTTTCCTACCCAATCTGCATCTGTGTATGTAGTCATAATGAAATTTTAACTCTTGGGATACCACAAACCAAAATTCATTATAGCCTTTAGATATTTGAATTTCCTCTTTATTGCTTTGACATGAATTTTCTTAGGTACTACCTAAAATCTATCCACCATCCCAACAAATTGCATTATATCTAGTCTAGATGGAGTCACATACAACATACTAAAACTCATAGATCTATATAAGGTCTAGATACTGATGCAAATTCATTATGTTTACTTAGCTTACATCTAGTAACCATAGGTGTACTCATTAGTTTTCATTCTTCATCTTGATTTTACTTAACATTTTCTTCATATACTTGTTTTGAGAAATGAATATTCCTTTGTCTAATTGAGTAATATATAAACCAAGAAAGAAATAAAATTTACCATGCATTGACATCTCAAACTCACTCTACATTGCATTTTGTAAAACCTTTCACATGTCATCACTAATTCTACCAAAGATAATGTCATCAATATAGACAACAAGAATCAACAGTTGATCACCTTCTACTTTTATGTATAGATTACTATCCACACTACCTCTCTAGAACCCTTTTTGTTGTAGATACCTATCCAACTTGGAATACAAACCCTTAGGAGCCTTTTTGAGTCCTTAAAGAGCCTTCTTTAGCCTACACACAAAATCCAGATTATCTGAACATTGAAACCTTTCTGACTGCTCAATGTAGACTTCTTCTAACTGTCCATTCAAAAATGTTGACTTCACATCCATATAATATTCCTTAAAATTCTTGAATGTTGAAAGAGCCAAAAATAATTTGATTTCTTATAGTCTTGTTATCGAAGTGTCTCCTCAAAGTCAATTCCTTCAACCTGAACATATCCTTAACACATAAATTTTTCCTTGTTCCATACCACTTCTCCATCTTCAATTAGCTTGTTTTTGAAGAGCCATTTGGTACCAATAACATTATTTCCCTTACATCTTGGAACCAAATCCCATGTTTCATTTTTCTTAATTTGAGCCAATTCCTTATCCATGGCTTCTATCTAAGTTTTCTCTTTGCTTGATTCTATATATATATAGGACCTTGGTTCAATTTTTGATAGTAATATAGAATGCACTTTGTCATTTCTCTTCTCAAGTCTTCTCTAGGTTTGAACCCCACTATCCTTCTCTCTTATAATTTTATCTACAAAATGATTCTTCTAAACATACCTAGCTAGAGTTTTTATAACAATCCAAGAACTCAGAGTCAACTTTTGAGTATTCATCACTACTGCAAATTGGATCTTCATTATCTTCCACTTTCAAAATATCTATATATTGTATTCTTTCATCAACTCTTACATTGAAACTTTCCACAATCCTCTTCAGCCTTTTGTTGTAACATGTATAGCTTTTCTTGTCATAAAATAACCAAGAAAAATACCGTCATTAAA
>VDFB02280572.1:49292-87350 GCA_007258455.2 Sequoia sempervirens
TTTTCTGATTTTTTTGGATTTTCTGATTTTGATGACTTTAAGACCATACATGAATCCGATCCGATGGGAACATGCCCCCAGCATGATGCAATAGACTACTCTGATAAAGGCAGGACAAACTGACCTTGAGGATGGGCCGAGTAGTACCAAGAGGGATTATGATACGAACGCAGGACCAAGCTATGGTGCGAATGTGAGCGGATGAGTGATGGATGGAGAGATGGATGAGATGGAAGTGAGATGGATGGATGATGCAGATCAAGCCATAAAGATCCTGGTGGATGGAAAGTGCTTATTTACACAAGGTGCCTGTTTGCCAGGTTTTCACCGAGGTACTTGCCCAAAGTGCCACCAAAGTGGTTTTCACTAGAGGACGATTTTTCTCTTTACTATTTTTGATCCTTTTTCTAATTTTTTTTGGATATTTTGCTTTTTTGCTTTTTTTTGTTGTTACCAAGATGCCTGTTTGCCAGGTTTTCGCCAAAGTAACCATTTTTTCAGGACTTTTTCTAATTTTTGGATTTTTTTGGTTCTATAATTTTGGAAAGAATTAGGCATAAAACTTTTTGAGATGGGAGCTATCTGTGGCCCACAGGTTCCCTTCGAAAGTGTTGATAATCGATATGTCTCCATTTATAGCTTGTCAGGACAATGAAGGCCCCAAACTAATTGGGTTCGAATCATTTTGCTACTGGATTTGGGACATTTTTAATTTTCTTTAAGATTAGTTCACTTGAAACCGCTTAATCCTCTTGTTGTTTTCTTTGTTTGAGTCTATTCCATAGACTTGTAAGATTCAGCATCTATGCATCTCTATCCAAGAATCTGTACTTCGCTTAGTCTTGAGACCATATTCTTCATCGCTGATGAGATTTTGCAGCTGGATATTCTAAGGGGATGGAGCTCGATCCCACTGGGAGTACAAAATTCGATCAGAGACCAGGAGAATGGGTGGCACCAAAGGGGTGTGAATGTTTGTTCGATAAGCCCGTAGGGCTGATTAAGTCGGTAGTGCCAAATACGACCGCTACCGACTATTTTCTTGAGGTTTTTGAGGATGGTTTGTTCGTCTTCGCTTGGCCATTGCCTTGGGGATATATCGCGGAAAGTTACGCCGGATTTGAATTTCTCGCGACAAGTCGCAAACCCTCCCGTTCTGATCGGTGTGCTATTATCCTATTAATGGCTTGTGGGACACCACAACGATGTATGAGATAGTTCAGATAAATTTGAGACCGCTTTCAGTGACATAGGTCATGGGTATGGCTTCCACCCATTTTGTGAAGTACTCAGTTGTAGTTATGATAAATTTATGGCCATTGGATGAGGTGGGTGTGATTTTGCCAATGAGGTCGAGTCCCCATTGTGAGAAAGGCCATGGTGTGACGATTGGATGGAGCTCTTGAGCTGGAGCATGGATGAGATCCCCATGCTACTGACATTGTAAACACCTTTTAGCATGATCATGCGCTTCTCTTTCCATCGTGGGCCAATACTACCCCAGCCTCAGCAATTTCTTGGCAATGGTCGTTCCACTTGAGTGTGAGCCACAGATACCGTTATGAACCTTGGTTAGAGTGGTTAATGCCTCCTCAGCATTTAGACAGCGCAGTAAGGTACCTTTTATGCTTCTCCGGTATAAGGTATCTCCTAGGATGACAAATCTAGATGCCTTTTTAATAAAGGTTCGTTTTAGGCTCGATGGTAGGTCAGCGGGTATGACTCCTATTCGAAGATAAGTGTAGATGTCATGATACCAAGGATCGCCAGGACCAATGATTTCACACACATATTCTGATTCTGGTACCTCGAATGTGGGAACGAGAAGCTGCTCGATCAAAAATTCATATTTCAGCATGTTGTGAGGGATGTCTACTAGAGACCCAATTGTAGCCATGGCGTCAGCAGCTCTGTTGTTGGTTCTTGGAATCTGCTCAAATGTTATGTCGATGAAGGATTCCTTTAGAGTCTCCACCAATTTCTTGTATGGGGTTAGCTTGTCATCCTTTGTCTGATATTCATCATTTACTTGATTTATGATCAACTGAGAGTCTCCATAGACTTTGAGGGCTATGATATTCCATTGTACTGCTATTCTGAGACTTATAATCAAAGCCTCGTATTCTGCTTGTTCGTGCAAGGGAATTCTAGTTTGTATGACTGTGGTATGCAGTCCCCTTGAGGGGTGATGAAGAATATACCAGCTTCTGATCCGTGCTGTGTATATGACCCATCGAAGTATAGTTTCCAGTGATCAGCAACGTTGAGGTTAAAGATGGACTCATCTGGAAATTCAGATACAAGAGGATTCTTAGAATACATAGGTGCTTCTGCTAATTGGTCTGCAATAACTTGACCCTTGATTGCTTTTCTCTCCACATACTCGATGTCATACTCTGACAGTATCATCACCCATTTTGCCATTCTGCCCGTGAGCATTGCCTTGGATAAGAGATACTTGAGGGGATCAATTTTTGCAATGAGCTTTATCTTGTGTGCTAGCATGTAGCGTCTAAATTTTTGGGATGCAAATACTACTGCGAGGCAAGATTTTTCAATGAAGGAGTAATTTAGATCGTGACCGACCATTGTCCTACTGATATATTAGATGGCCCTCTCTGTTCCATTTTCATCATGTTGAGCAAGAAGAGCTCCTAGGGCTGCTACTGTTGCTAACACATATAAGATCAATGGCTTTCTCGGGATAGGTGGCATTAACATTGGAGGTGTCAGTAGATATTCCTTTATCTTGTTGAATGCCTCTTCGCATTTTGTATCCCATTTTTATGATACCCCCTTGTGGAGAAGGTGCGAATATGGGTTCTACTTGTCTGCCAATTGTGCTATGAACCTTCTAATGGATTGGAGTCTTCCTTGGAGGCCTCTCAGTTGTTTTAGATTCCTTGGTGCTTCCATCTCAAGGATTGCTTTGACTTTTGCAGGATCCACCTCGATACCCCTCATGGAGACTATGTATCCTAGTAATTTGCCTAATTGCACGCTGAAGACACACTTCTTGGGATTTAGTCTGACCTTGTATTCCTCTAATCTATCAAAGATAGCACTTAGGGTTACTATATGATCTTGTCTTTTTCTTGACTTTGCTAGGATGTCGTCGACATAGTCTTCAACTGTTTTGTGAATCATATCATGGAATATTAGTGTCATGGCCCTTTGATAGGTTGCTCATGCGTTCTTTAGACCAAATGGCATCATGTTCCAGCAATAGGTCCCCCATGGACAAGTGAAAGCTGTCTTGTGTTGGTCTTCTTTTGCTATCATGATCTGGTTATATCCTGAAAAATCCATCCATTAAAGATAGCATCTCGTGCCCTGCTGTCATGTCTACTATCATGTCGATGTTGGGAAGCGGGAAATCATCCTTGGGACATGCCTTGTTCAAATCTCTGAAATCCGTGCAGATTATGATAGCTCAGTCAGGTTTTGAAACAGGTACCAAATTTGACACCCGTGCGTAATCGGTGGTTGGATGAATCCAGCATCTAATAGCTTTTGAGCTCCATTTTGACTAACAAAGCAATTTGAGGATGCATTTTACGAAGCTTCTGTCTGACAGGTTTTGCATCTGGATACACTACTAGGTGGTGGACCATAGTATTTGGATCAAGTCCTGGCATATCAGCATAACTCCATGCAAAGTTTATTTGTCTTTCCCTTAGGAATGCTGCTAGGAGTTCTTGCTCTTCTGATAATAGTGATTCTGCATAGAATGTGATATGCGGGGTCTCCTCTGTTTCTCGGTTGGTAGGTTGCATTTTTGGCCAAGGCTAGCGGCTTCTGCGATGAATGGCTCTTAGGGAAGATTGAATCCTTCATCCTCAGGTGCCTTAGAGAGTTTTTCACCGTTGGATATGTCCTTTAAATTTACTATTTTGTTGTCAGAGAGTGCCACAGTGTGGTTTTCACTCAAGGACTTGGATATGATTCTTAGTTTCTCACTTTTGGACTGAAAGATTCAATCGTTTCCCCGTAGTAGGCATGCGTGTCCAATTCCATTATGAATCCTGCCTTGTGATCTCCATCTGGAATGTTATCCCTCAACCCCATGAATTCTGAGAGTGCTTCATCATTTTTGAATGTATCGAGAACTGGTGGTCCTCGTTGGTCATAGTCAATCAGTTGGGGGTAGACTAAGCGGATCTCATGATTTTGCGTATTTGGTTCAAAGGATATGGTACTAATCATACACAGAGTGGTATCTTCGAATAACCTAGGGATATTGGATATGATATCTTCGTCATCGCTACTAATATAGGGCTCAGTGATAAAATTATGTGTGTCCCTACCTGTGACTATTGGTGAGTGTAGTTGTACTATTACCGGCTGAGGAGAAAAATTAGCAGCTCTAACCGGAGGACTTCGGCCACGTATGGTTATTCTCGGAGTGGCACATCCAAGACCAAGATTTGTTATGGGTTGCATCTCTGGTATGATAGGTATTATGAGGCCGTTGTCATTTTGTCCCAATCTCTGGTTTCAGTCATAGCCCATTGCAAGCATCATGTGTAGGCCTCTGCTTCTTTCATCCATTGGTAATTCAGGTGTTGGTCTTTCATCTCGATACAACATGTTTGATGGATCTGCTTCAATTACCTCATGGCCAAGGTCTCCCCACCTTGTGAATTCAAGATAATTTTGAGGATACGTTTGTGATGTGGGAGCTTGATTTTCTTGTGGGCGTCCTTGTGATCTTGGAGATTGTGGTAACTCTCCTATCACAAAAACATTGTTAGGGAGCCTATAACTTCCACAACCATCCTCCTGGATGATGAGCTTGATATCAAATATGGTGGGAATGGTGGGTGTCTCTGTCGCAGAAGTGGACGTGAGAGTGACGGGATCGATGTATGATGTGGATGGGCCCTCATCATTTTTTGGCACTTGGGGGATTTTGTAATATTTGGCTTCAAGGTTCTTGCAGTATGAAAATGGCTCAGGATCTCCATGGACAGTAACCTCTTGTCCATTATGTGTGAATTTCACACATTGGTGGAAGGTTGATGCTACAGCTTTCATTGCATGGATTCATGGGCATCCCAATAGAATGTTGTATGGTAAGTCGAGGTCCAAGACCTGACAAGTGATTTCCATGAGCGTTGGCCCTACTTGAATAGGGAGTTTAATCATGCCCTGAGACACTCTTTCTTGGTCATCATATGCTCTTATTGTTATGCCCTTTCCTTTGTCAATGGAATCTTCTGATATCTTTAACTACTTGATGAGGCTAACAGAACAAATGTTCAAACCTACACCTCCATCCACCAGGACCCTTTTGATTTTTCTTTTATTTACAATGACCTCCAAGTGAAGTGCATGATTATGAGATGGTTGGGTAGGAAAATATTGGTCAGAAAATGTAAGGAGATTAGGTGTTATGATGTTTCTGATCATAGCTTGGAATTGTTCTGCATCGAGGTCTGCAGGGACAGTAGATGAGGCTAATGCTTCCTCAAGGATCTTTTTATGGGCCGATGATATTTTTAACAACTCCATGATGGAGATGTGTGCTGGTGTTCTTTTGAGTTGGTCTACGACATTGTAGCTATACAGAACGGCTCTTGATGTAGGGACTCTATTGGGTTGGGATGACCCTGCAATGGTGACTTTGTCGCCTCTTGTGGTGACTCCACAATCTTCGGCATGGGCTCCCTTGATGGTGATGATTGGGCCTAATGTGAGACGTAATTTGACTGAATCCGATCGAATGCATAATGTTAATTTTGCATGTCTACAATAACAAATTGAATTTAGTTTCTAAACTCCTAGGTTTTTTTTTTTTTTTTTAAATCCATTCAATGAAAATTTGAAATTTCAATGTAGTAGTACTTGAATTTCAGGGAAAAAATAAGTAGGTGTCTGTCTGACCAGCCTAACCATAATAAAATGATAATACTTTTTTATAATATTTTAGATATATAAGTAGATAACTCATGTCCCAATGTGATGCATATTTTTTTGTAATTTTTTTAAAGTAAATAATTGATTATGAATTATTTATTACAACATTTAAAAAATATAAAAGATTGTATGTTTGACCATCTTAACTTGGTCAAAACTTCATGAAATTCATTTTTCTTTTAATCCTATAGTATGCGAAGCATAGAATGTGACACATGTTTTGGATTAAAAAAATGTGATATTGTTTGAAAGTTATAGCTATTTTTAATCAGTCTATCAATCAGGACTTTAATCGTAATTCAAATAGAAAATGAATAATAATTATTTATTAAATTCAAAGTAAAGCATAATTTCTATTGGTGGAAAGTTGAGAATCTCCTTTAAAAACCTTTTTTTTTTCATCAATTTTGGGTAAAAACAAGTCGTCAGCCACATACCCTACACATACCCATCATATCACCACTTTTTGGCCCATCATGATGCTGCACATACCCCCTTCATTGTTGAGAAGAGAACAAGAAAAAAAGGCTTAATGAAAGCACAATGCAATTATATACATCTTCCTATGAGAAGCACCCATTTAGGTCCATTAGATATAAGAATGCTCTACCAATTTAAAACAAAAATATGAAAAAATGCATAGAAAACTCTTCTCTTTATAGCATAATATGAAGAATGACTAACTTTTATGAAGAATGGAAAATTCTAAAGGACATAGTCCAATTTCTAAAAGCTAACATTAAACACAAAAGCTTAACAACATGAAAATTAACAACCCATACTATCAAATTAGGCTTAACACAATTCTTTAATCATGAAAGAAAGATAAATAAGAAACCTAAAAAAGGCTATATCATGCATAATTTCAAAGATCTCTTATAAATACTTCATACCTCAAACAAATGAACATAAAAACAAAGGTCGGATGCCAAGCTGATGTTAGTTGAAATGTTAAAAATATAACATGCTAGAGAAATAACAGTGTTCTATAACACCTTTTACTTATAAAAATAAGAACTCCCTACTGGATCTATCTTCAAAAGAAAAAAGTTCTTGAAGGAAATTCTTCTAATGCTTAAAAAAATTTGCCACCTTCTATTTATAGCCAACAAAAGAGAGCACCACTATAAAACATTTTGGAAACTAAAACTGCTAGATGCCCTAGCCTACTAGCGCATGATCTGATCTTGGATTTTGATTAGATCGCAATGATCTTTGATCATTAAGTCCAAAATGCAACATTAATGGTTCTTTAGATATTTAGCAAAGATAGTTGTCAAAGAATGATTAGATTGTAAAAATGCATCCTAGAAAAACTCTAATTGGTCAATATTGAGGTTTATGATGTTGACTCAAATTCTCCACTCCAAATGAAAAAAACATGTCACATTCTGATAGACACCACTCCAAGGGATCACTCTACAAAACAAACAAACTGCTTGAAGCAAAAGATGGTGTGTCGAGCAAGCGGGGACTTCTATCATTGTGAGAATAAGTTTAGAGGGAAACTCTTCCTAGCTAACACATGTCTTGGCCCACGCTCAAAAGAAAAATGATATACAAAAAGTTGTGCAACCACCAAATGGTGCATTGCACTCTTTTGGGAGAAAATTTGTTTATTTGAGCATGAATCAATTCGAAGCAACAAAAGTGAGAGGGACAAAAACTCAAATAGACTAAGCAAAAAATTTCTTTACAACTAAAAAATTCACAACAAAAACAAACACTCCTTAGTTATTTGACTTCCATGTCAATGTGGTGACATCCTAGCACCAAACTTGTAACAAATTGATGCAAGAAATGCAAAAAATCCTCCTAGAATGCAAGTGTGCAAATGCAAGTTTTTTGGTTGTAGTTTGCAAAAAATAGTCACACAAGATGATTTTGATTTTCTTTTTCTTTTTAATTTTAATAACAAGTAACACTCTTGTAGTATATTGTGAGTGCATTACAGGCTTGATGTGGCCAAGCCTTAGGCTTGGTCACACCAAGCCATAGTACGAGTGCATTATAATGTGCTCACATTAGAATGCACTTGAGTTAGAGCCTATAAAATGGTTTTTTAAATTTTGGCCACAATTTGGCCCCTGATCTTTTGCACCTACTATAATGTTATAGAAAATCAAATCGTCAAGGTAAACTATAGTGAAACCTCTATAGATAGTGAGAAAACCAAACATCCATTCATGAAAAAAATTATTCTAGGCACAAATAGTACTCAAGATGTCCATAAAGAAACACAAGGAAATTCACGGAAGTAAATGAAAATTACAATACCATTGTATTGTCTTATGAAGGAGAATACAAACAAAACATAATGATGAAGCTTAGTAAGGGTTATTTTTCATCCAAACCCAATTCGTATGAGGAGAATAAGTAATGATAGTATGCACATGGTAGATGGTGGAAAAAAATAGAAGAATGCAAGCCTCTAAAGTATAGTACAATAAAGGCATGAAATTTGCAAGGTAATTAATGGAAAATTATGAAAGAAGGTATTGAAACTAAAGGAAAACACATAAAAAACCTTCATGAGGAGATATTAGTAATAATAAAGGAAAAATGATAAGATACTAAGGATCAATGGGGCAACTATGGGCATACTAAGTAACATGGACATGTCATGAAAGAAATAGGTCTTGTGTCTTGAAGACCACAAAAATAAAATTACAGTGTTCAAGTTATTACAAAACATACATGAAAGGAAAAACTTAAAATCTTGTGAAATGTAGAGAAAGGATGCATCCCCTACTCATCAATCTATCCCAGTCATCTCATGAAAACTATCTTGCAAATGTGTAAACTATGTAGCCTCTTTTGAAGAAACCACAAGACAATTATAAATGATAGAGACATGTTCATTTTGGTGTTCATGCTCTAAACTATAGTGCAACAAAACCAAATCAACATACCTACAATGTACAATGAAAAGAGTGAATGTCAAGAGGGTATTTATAGGTCCACTAGTAACCCTTCACAAAAAATACAAGGGAGAGTCACAAAGAATCATGGATGCATAAAGATCTAAGAAGATAATTTAAGGAATTTTTACATCAAGAAATAGTCAAGTGTCTAATTTTATAATGTTTTATGGGTTCACAGTGATGATACTATTAAGGGTATGTGTAGGATCATGATGGGCCTAAAAGTGGTGATATTATGGTTATGTGTAGGGTATGTGGTTGACGACTTGTTTCTTACCCAAAATTGATGAAACGAAAAGGGTTTTTAGAGAAGATTCTGAGCTTTCCACCAATATAAATTATTCTTTACTTTGAATTTAATAAATAATTATTATTCATTTTCTATTTGAATTACGACTAAAGTCTTGATTGATAGGTTGATTGAAAAACATCTATAGCTTTCAAATGGTATTACATTTTGTGAATCCAAAACATGCGTCACATTTTATGCTTCACATACTATAGGATTAAAAAAAAATTGAATTTCATGAAGTTTTGACCAAGTTAAGGTGGTTAGGCATACGAGTTTTTATATTTTTTAAAAGTTCTTATAAAAAAATCATTATTAATTATTTACTTGGAAAAAAATTTCAAAAAAATATGCATCACATCGGGACATGAGTCCTCTACTTATATCTAAAATTTGATAAATTTTTTTATCATTTTATTGTGGTTAGGGTGGTTAGAAAAACACCTACTTATTTTTTCCCTGAAATTTAAGTACTACTACATTGAAATTTCAAATTTTTACCAAATAGATTTTTTATTTTTTTAAATAAACCTATTAGTTTAGAAACTACATTCAATTTTCTACAAATTCTATTCTTACATATTTTTTAAATAATATAGATAACTTATTCAAATTTTTATGTAATGTTTCCTAACTCTAATTTTTATGAATTTTTTGCCACTCAATAGCCTTTTTTTCCATGATGATCCTACACATACCCTTAGAAAATGATAGTTCAAATGAATGGTGAAGATACTAAGATGACATAACTTGAAGATAATAATACCTGAAAAATCCTAAGATGAAGATACTTTCCAATATTATCTAGGTTCAAGAGGATTGTTTGATAGTGAGTAGATGATAAGGTTTTGGGGTAATAAACTATTTAAGTCATTTCATTTTATTTATGTCTCACTATCAAAGACAAAAGGAAAATTTATAGCATGATAGGATTATAGGAATTGATTTTTAAAACACTCACAAGCATTTCCTTGAAGTGTCTTCATTATAATTTTCATTAAAATTTATTCGAAAACCTTGATACTATCAGTATTCAAGACCATGTGATTTCTTGTGATTTTCAAGTTTGAAGAAGATGAAAGTGGCATTGTCATGTGGAATAAGACAATGACAGAACACCTACAAGGAGTGATAGTGTTTAAATGAGAATAAAGTGAGTTGTAGATGGTATTATGTAGAAAATGAATTAATGAAGAGTTCTATGAGATATGCATGCCATATAACACAATTATTATATCATGACAACTCAAATGAGAAGAACACAATCAAAAGTTTTAAGCGATAGTCCTTGCAAAGTGAAAATATCCTTGGAAAATACAATTCTAATCACAATTTCAACAAAAATGAGAATTTTTAGTGTCATATAGATCTCAAACATAAATGCTAGAGAAACAAAGATATGTGAAAAAATATAAAGAGGAAAAGAAAAAGGTGTCTTGAACTAGATAGTAAAAAAGGATTGTGATGACAATACATAAATTTCTTAAATGAGATTCTAGGATCTCTTCTAAATAGTAGTGATAGTGGTATAAGTCTCCATGTATTTGTAAGACCTATAAGTCTTCATGATAGGGATTCATAGAAGCTAGTCACCATAGTCAAAGTAGAAAATCATAGTTAAATCATCATCCATAAGAACAATGACCTTGGTCTTTACTTTTAAATTGGTCTTCATAAGGGAATATGCAATAATTTTAAATACCATAAGGGTAGACCTATGTTAAGTATATAGGTAAGGTGGAGAGTGTTTGAGAGGAAAAATTATTTGATAGTATATAAATAGAGTGATATAGTGTTTTTATACAAGGATAAAGAAGAATTCTAATGTAAGGTAAGTTGTGAAGAGGATAGTGTAGGATTAACAAAGTTATACTTGGAAACTAAATAAGTCACCTAAATGATAAACTTGATCTTCATAAGGATAAAGGTTTATATATTTTGTACAAACAATTTATGAAAAATGTATTCAATGAAAGTGACAGGGGTAGTGTTATAAAACAATGTGGATTGTTGTCTTCATAGTAGACATTATTATACCCAACATTTATGAGAATGAAAGGATAGTAAATATTGCATGCTAAGGAAAACAATAGGAAAATCCACAAAAGGATATGACATCCCTTAATGGAGGTTTTCATACATTGTGGAAAGGTTAACAAGATGAAAGTTACAAAAGCATAAAGAGTTCATTTTCTCATAGTGGAAAAGTTTCACAAGATGACAAAGTTATAAGAGGCTCATAGTAAAATGATAATAAGGTCAAAAATTAGAAATTATTTATAAAAAATCCCAACTAGAAAAAAAATTAATATGAAAATATTTCATGAGGATAATTTTTTGGGATCTGAGATTAAATAGAATGAATGACAATCATAAGGATGAGTGATAGAGTAGGAACAATGCACATGATGGTTGGAATGGGTTGAGGAGATAAAGAGAAGAAATAAATTTTAAATTGATATAGATTCAACCAATAAACATCTATGGAGGTGACGACAAGGTTAAAGAATTAAATATATAAACTCATCAAATTCAATTTGAATTTTTGAAAATGAAGGAAGAAGAAAACATTGCCACATTTATACTTTGGGTTGACGAGGTTGTCAAATATATTAGAGGTCTTGGTGAAGAACAAAAAAGAAGTACAATCCTAAAAAGGTACTTAGATATCTTCATAGAAGGTTTGATTCTAAAGTTTCTACTTTTGAAGAGGATAAAGATCCAAATTCTCTAAAAATGGATGAATTATGTGGAATCTTGATTGCCTATGAAATGAGGTTTGATAGAGAAAATTGTACAAGGAAAGAGGCAACATTCAAAGCATCTAAGAAGTAGGTTGATCTAGATTTTGATGTTGTGTCAGATATGGAGGAAAAAAATATTAGAAAGTTACAAAGAGGTTTTGAAAAGTATAAAGGTAAGTTACCTTTCAAATGTTTTAATTGTGGTGAAGTAGGAAAATTTATGGCTAAGTTTTTTAACAAAGACCCTAATAATGTTGAGAAAAGGTATGGAAAGAAGTCATCATTGAAAGGAAATAAATTTTAGAGGAAACAAATTGTTTTATTCATTAATGAAGAAGGAAACTCAACTAATGAAGAGGATCAAGGCATCTCTAGAGATCAAAGAGAGAAGGTTAAATTCAAGAATCTAGAAACTATTGAAGATGGTGAAAAGATGAATTATGGGAATAATAATGATGAGGTAGATCTTGTGGAAGATTTTCTCTACAATGGAAAAGGGATGAAGAGATTGAAGAATTTTTTTTTTGAGGAAGTGAAGGCTAATGAAAATCTACCTCAGAATCTTGAGAAGGAGAAGAAGAAGACCATTGACCTGAGGACTCAAGCAGAAGAAGCAAAAAGGTTTGAAGAATTTTTTACTGAGAGGTTGTTGTCTAGGGACAAGGACTATGAACAACTTGAAGAAGAAATTGTGTCACTAAGGATAGGTCTTGATAAAATAATCATTAGCTTAAGATGTGATTTGGGAAGAGCATTAAGATCTTGGATCATATTATTGATAGCTAGAGTTATATGCATATCAAAACTGATATTGGTTTGGTAAATGGATAGAACAAAGTGATAGAGAAGCATGTGGAGCCAACTACGGATAATCTTGAAGAGACTAGTTCAAAAATTGTAAATTTTGAATAAAGTACAACAACCAATGATGGAAGAATGCATAATAATGGTTTCATCCAATTACAACTTGGAAGAATAGAAGATCTAGAAGACAAGCTTCAAGAGGACAATGATACAATACTACGTTTAATCATTCCTTGTCTAGTTATTGTTTTAATTACAACCATTTTGTTCATAAGGTTGTGGATTGTAGAAGGCTATCATAAGAAGAAATAACTTTGTTAGAAATAATTCATTTTCACCTTTTTACAATTTCAATATTGTCTATCACAAGTGAAACAATTTTGGACACATTTCTAAAAATTACAAAAGCAATTTTGTGTCTCCTCTACTGAAAAAAAATTTAAAGGGTTAGGATTCTAGATTTTTGAATCAAATAAAATTTGGAGGATGAAACTGGAAGAGAAAGGGTTAGAGAAATCCATGATAACTCATACTGTACTACATGCTTAAAAGGAGAGGAATCTATGGATCATTGATAATGTATCTTCAAGTCACATGACCGAAGACAAAAGTAAGTTCATGAATTTCAAGAAATTTGATGGAGGATCTATAACTCTCAAAAATAATTCAATTTCCAAGATCATCGATAAAGGTACTTTGAGTCTTAATGGAGGTAGGATAAAAACTACTAATTTTCTATATGTTGAAGGATTAAAGCATAATATTTTGAGTTTAATTCAAATGTGTGATAAAGGTTACAAGCTCTCTTTCAGTGGTAAAGGTTGTGAAATCCAAAAATCCAATACTAGAGAGTTGATTGTGGAAGTACGAATGACAATGATATATATCATCTTAATGAGTTAAATGGATAAAAATTCTTTTCTATATAGAGAGAAGAAAGTTGGATTTGGAATATAGAATATTGGGACACATCAATTGTGATGATATTATGAAGATCAGCTCAAAAGGAATGGTTAGAGACATGCCAAAGATTAACAAATCCCAATCTACTAGTTGTAAACCATGTCATGAGATAAAATAGACAAAGACAAAATTTTATTCTAAGCAATATTATACATCAAAGCCATTGGATTTGATCCATATGGATATATGTATGGGCAAATGCAAGAAGTTGGGTCCACAAAAAGCTCAAAAAGTGGAAGTGTTTTTTCTATTTTTTAGAATTTATCACACTTGGACTAAAAATTTGAAGTAATTATTAATAAATAAGTCCTAAAAAGGGTTAGTAAAATGAAATTTGGTATTTTGAATCTAGTTTCCAAATATGTAATTTATTCTAATACCCAAATGATAAAAAATAAATTTTAATAGGTGTGTATAAAAAACACTTTTTAAAGTCACTTTTTTTTACCATACCATGCACATGTACGGGTCCAACACTTTTTGACCTAAGTAAAAGTATTTTTCTAATTCCTTTTGGGAAAAAATATGTAACCACCTAAAGATTGACGGAGATATTTTTTGTAAAATTTTTTTACTGGTCCTAGTTGTTTTACAAAAATGTGTATAGACAACACAATTGGATCTAAACTAAACATTTTTTGAACATTTTTTTCATTGCATAGAGAATTGTCTAAAGATTGATGTCATATTTTTTTTTTACAAAAAATTAATTGAAAAAAGTTATTCAAAAACAAAAATAGCTTGATATTTCAAGTGTATGAACCAATTTTCTTAGAAATTAATTATAAAATAGAAAATATAATCCAATCTTAATAAAAATTATATATTTAGAAATTACACATCATAATCTATAATGGGTTTTAATTTCATAGATTAACTCTGAAAAGAAGTCCATTAACTATATTGCCAAAGTTGGACATTTCTCTTCAATTTGCCTTAGTTTTTTAGTTGCAGGTCAAAGGCTAGGGGTCGAGTTGCCAAACCTTTCCTGAGCCTAAAACCCAAGAAAAAGGTAGTTTTGGGATTCAAACTCTAAAAAATGTGTACCTATTATAAAATGGGTAGCCATTCTAAAAATTTCCTAAATATATTTTTTTAGAATGGGTACCCATTTTTAAAAAATTCTATTTTTGGAAATTTCTAAACTAGGTACTCATTTTATAATTTTTTTACTTTTTGAAAGTTTTTAGAACTGTACCCATTTTAAAATGAGTTCCCATTTTGTCTTTAGAATACGTACCCATTTTAAAATAGGTGCCCATTTTGTCTTTAGAATAGGTACCCATTTTAAAATGGGTACGTGTTCTATCTTTAGAATAGGTACCCATTTTTTTAGGCTCCGATTTTTGTTCCTAAATAGGTACCTGCCTTTTTAAAACCAGGTACCCATTTCTTTCAACATATTTTTTAACCAAAACTTCCCCTCTTCATGGACCCAACTTCTTGCACTTGTCTATAGACCAATTAGGATAAAGAGTCTACAAGGTGATATATATTTTATGATGCTTATTGATGACTACAATAGAATGACTTGGATTGATTTTTTAAGAGAAAAATAAAAAGAAATTGAGAAGTTTAAAGAATTCAAGGCATTATTTGAGAATGAAACTAGAAGAAAAATCTAGGTTTTGAGATTAGATAGTGGTGTAGAGTTCACTTTTGACTGGTATGGTAAATTCTACAAGGAACATGGGATTTGGAGGAAATTTTATGCTCCTAGGACTTCACACCAGGATGAAGTTGGTAAAAGACTATACAAGAGATGGCCAAAATAATGTCAAGTCAAGAAAGCTTACCAAATATATGCTGGAGAGAAGTAGTTTAGACTACAATATATATCTTAAATAGAGCTCAAATTAGACCAATGACTAATAAGACACCATATGAGTTATGGAGAGGAATATTGGCTTCAAATATACATCTTAGGATATTTGGAAGAAAATGCTACTCAAAAAGGATGAAGAACATTTGGGTAAGTTTGTTCTAGATTTAATGAATGTATTTTTCTTGGTTATTCCATGACAAGAAAAGCATATAGATGTTAAATCAAAAGGATGAAGAGGATTGTGGAAAGCTTCAATTTGTAAGAGTTGATGAAAGAATACAATCTATAGATATTTTGAAAGTGGAAGATAATGAAGATCCAATTTGTATACTTAGTGATGAAGACTCAAAAATTGACTCAAAGATTGTTATAAAGACTCTAGCTAGGTATGTTCAGAAGAATCATTTTGAAGATCAGATTATAGGAGATAAGGATAGTGGGGTTCAAACCTAGAGAAGAATTGAGAAGAGAAATGAGAAAGTAGATTTTGTATTACTATCAAATATTGAACCAAGGTCCTATATATATAGAATCAAGGAAAGAGAAAACTTAGATAGAAGCCATGGATGAGGAATTGGCTCAAATTAAGAAAAAATAAACTTGGGAGCTAGTTCCAAGATGTAAGGGTAAGAATGTTATTGGTACCAAGTGGTTCTTCAGAAACAAGCTAATTGAAGATGGAGAAATGGTATGAAATAAGGAAAAACTTATGTGTTAAGGATATGTTTAGGTTGAAGGAATTGACTTCAAGAGGAGACATTTACTCCGATAACAAGGCTATAAGCAATCAAAATATTTTTGGCTCTTTCAACTTTCAAGAATTTTAAGGTATATTATATGGATGTGAAGTCAACATTTTTGAATGGATAGTTAGAAGAACTCTACATTGAGCAGTGAGAAAGGTTTCAATGTTCAGATAATCTGGATTTTGTGTGTAGACTAAAGAAGGATCTTTAAGGACTCAAAAAAAGCTCTTAAAGGTTGTTATTCCAAGTTGGATAGGTATCTAGACAACAACAAGGGTTCTAGAGAGGTAGTGTGGATAATAATCTCTACATAAAAGTAGAAGGTGATCAACTATTGATTGTTGTTGTCTATATTGATGACATTATCTTTGGCAGAAGTAGTGATGACATGTGCAAGGTTTCACAAAATGCAATGTAGAGTGAGTTTGAGATGTCAATGCTTGGTAAATTGTATTCCTTTCTTGGTTTATAGATTACTCAATTAGACAAAGGAATATTCATTTCTCGAAACAAGTTTATGAAGAAAATGTTAAGTAAATTCAAGATGAAGAATGCAAACTAATGAGTACACCTATGGTTACTAGATGTAAGCTGAGTAAAGATAATGAAACTGCTTCATTTTATTAGACCTTATATAGATCTATGAGTTTTAGTTTGTTGTATGTCATTGCATCTACACTAGATATAATGCAATTTGTTGGGATGGCGTTTAGATTTTAGGTAGTACCTAAGAAAATTCATGACAAAGCAATAAAGAGGAAATTCAAATATCTAAAGGCTACAATGGATTTTTGTTTGTGGTATCTGGGTAAGTGCACCAAGATGGTTCCCAAAAAGGGGGCTTAAGTGGCCACCTTTTTTTTTGAAATCAAGAAATGTTGACCTTGGACGTGAAATTGAGGATAGTTACACTCAAAATTTTGAGATGGAACAAAAACAAGGATCGAAGTGCTCCGAGGCTACTTTCTAAACTACTAATTTATTTTGGAAATGGTTGAGACTAAGGGGTTCAAAAGAGGGATGTATAGAAATTGGTGTTGTTTCTGTCAGAAAAACATAACATAGCAATTCTTGTACAGCTTGAGCACGGTGAACTTTTTTGTAGTATTTTTAAAATCGCTATGGTCAGAAGTTAGCTAATAGCATCTAGTTGGTGCAAAAATTTTCTAATAATTTTTTAATGAATATTTGATTTTTTACTAATTTTCTAAGTGGGCACTTCTTGAAAAGTAGAATTTTGGCCGTGCTCCCACTACAATTTTTTGAAAATAATTGATTTTTTTTTTTCTTTTTCTTTTAAATTTTTTAGAATGGAGTCTAGTTTCTAAAATTATAATTTATTTGAAATTTTGATGAATGATTAATTTATAACAAAAAAAACACTAAACACTACTTTTTGGCAAAAAATAGACATACAAACAAAAGAAATTATGGATGAAAGGCTTAACATTGTCAAAAAGTGAAAAAAACTACATTTTTGGATAGCTAAGAGAGAACCTAACATTACCCATATTTTCGATTTTGTCAATATTGAACTAGATGCAATCTTGATGGTGAGCATGAACTCGATTATGTGAAAATTTGTAGAATTTGCAAAAACATGTCTTTGACCTTGTTGGGAATGCCCTCCAAGCCTTTGGGTTGGTATTCCAAGGAAAAAATTTCACCTATTTCTTTGTTTTTAACGTGAAATAATGTGTGCACATTATAACACGCTCGCGTTATAACGCGAGTGCGTTTTTAAAAAAAAATCATAAGTGGCCAGAAAATTGGTACCCAACTTCATGCACCCGCCCATCCCAAGAGAAAACATCTCATTATGACTACATACACAGATGTAGATTGGGTAGGCAACATAAATGATCAAAAGAGTACAAGTGGTGGTGCTTTCTTTCTTGATGAAAATTTTGTATCCTAGTTAAGAAAGAAACATGATTCAGTTTCTTTATCGACAACATAAGCATAATATATTGCAACACCCTCATGCTACACTTAGGTATTATAGATGAAGAAAAATATGGGGGAAATGATTGATTTTGATGAATCCATAAATCCATTCTTTGTGATAATACCAATGATATAAACATTTTAAAGAATCTAGTAGTGAACTCAAGGAAAAAGCATATTGCAATCAACTATCATTTTCTGAAGGAAAAGGTTATAGAAAAAGAAGTGAAGTTGGATTATGGGTATGTGCATGACCATCATGGAAAAAACAGGCCCTTAAGTGGCAAAAAATTAGAAAAATCAAAGTTAGGAAACTTGACGTAAAAAATTGAATAAGTTATCTATATTATTTCAAAAATATGTAACAATAGAATTTGTAGAAAATTGAATGTAGTTTCTAAACTCCTAGGTTTTTAAAAAAATAAAAAAATCTATTTGATGAAAATTTTAAATTTCAATGCAGTAGTACTTAAATTTTAGTGAAAAAATAAGTAGGTGTTTGTCTGACCACCCTAACCACAATAAAATGATAATAATTTTTTATAAGATTTTAGGTATAAGTAGAGGACTGATGTCCCGATGTGATGCATATTTTTTTATAAAAAATTCCAAGTAAATAATTAATTATGAATTTTTTATTACAACTTTTAAAAAATATAAAAAACTCATATGTCTAACCACCTTAACTTGGTCAAAACTTTATGAAATTAATTTTTTCTTTTTTTAATCCTATAGTATATGAATCATAGAATGTGATGCATGTTTTGGATTCAAAAAATGTGATACCATTTGAAAGCTATAGATATTTTTCAATCAGTCTATCAATGAGGAATTTAGTCATAATTTGAATAGAAAATGAAAATAATTGCTTATTAAATTCAAAGCAAAGCATAATTTATATAGGTGGAAAGCTGAAAATCTCCTTTAAAAACCCTTTTTGTTTCATCAATTTTGGGTAAAAAAAAAGTCGTTAGCCACATACCCATCATATTGCAAATTTTTGGTCCATCATCATCTTGCACATACCCTTATGCTGAAACTATCTCAAAATATTTAACTTTTAATGTTGAAATCAAATAGATTTTTTATAAGCTCCACCATCAATTTCTGCAATTGTTCGCTTGCCTCCTTTGGTGTGAAGGAATTTGAGCATAGGGAAAATAATTTATGCTTGGAATTTACCATGGAAGTGGATTTGGTTGTGGCTAGCACTTGGTCACCTGGGCATGGTATGGCATGATGTTGTGAGGCCCAATCTTTACACAAATCTATTGCATTGCATGCAGGTTCTTGGCTCAGTTTCAAAATGACACTTGGTGTGGATGTCCTTGTTGAGCTGAGGGGAAGATTGCCTCCTAATTATAATGTGTGGCTTGGGGCTCTCCACACAACTATTCTCCTCCTCACCCTTGCACTCTTCAAAATCTCCCATTCTCCATTTTACATTTGGACTCGATCCCAAAAAATCTGTATAGATAGCACAACCTATGATAGAAAAAAATATTTAAAGGACCATGCCCTACTATGTAGATTCACAAAATTTTGGCCAAAATTATGTAACATCCACACCTAGATAAGTGAAAATTGGAAAGAATTCATGGAGGATGAAATTGACATCTATACTTGTGTAAAGGGATTTTTCATATTGGAGTTTGAATCTTTGGGTGATAAAGCATTGATTCTCAACATTGGTCCCTAGTTTTATGAAGGAGATTTTTATGCATCAAGCCATGGTTCCCTTCATTCGATCCACTAAATGAGACACTGACTTTTTCATTTCTTTGGGTAAGGTTTCCCTACCTCCCTCTGTAATTCTAGGAAATCGAGTGTCTGGAGGCTATTGCCAATGGTTTGGGAAAGTATCACAACATCTCAAAAGAAACTATCAATTTTGAAGACTCAACTTGTGCTTGACTATGTGTGTAATTTGGTTTGTCTAAAGGCTTTCTAATTGAAATATCACAATTGGTTAGGAACAAATGATGGAGGCAACTTGTAGATTATAAAAAGATCACTTTTAGATGCAAAAACTGCTTCTCTACCACTCATGGAACCTCCTTGTGGAATAAGAAACAAGCTGTTAGGTAGGGTTTTGGCATCTCCTCCAAGCCCTCTTGGTGGGCTGGGGCTGATGCCAACCACTATGTTGTTACACTTGTAGACATTGAAAAATTGTCCTTTGCCTATGAACCTGCCCTTTCATATCAATTCCTCCTTCTACTTACATAATTACATAATTTTAATTATTTAATTATCTTTTAAGGTCATATTCCTCTATTATTTAAATAATTATTAATTATTTAATTAATTCATTTTTCTGTTATTCTTCCCTTGATTAATTAAATAAATATTGTTTATTTAATTACATCACTAATTAGCCCTTTCCTTTCTATAATTAAATAAATGCTTATTTATTTAATTATTGTAATTTTTCTACTATAATTAAATAATTATTTTAAATATTTAATTATTCCTTATCCTTTTCTTCTATTATCTATGCCATTCTTATCTTCTCTTGTCTCATTCATTTTCCACCCTTGATTGAATTATCTTATAATTCAATCTTGGCCATTAATGAAGACATCTTATTGACATCTAATCTCAACCATTAATCCAAATCATACCTTTCCTATAAATCAACCCTCTCATAAGCCATTTGGGGGGTTTGATTCTTCAAACATCCCTATGTTTCCAAAAGCATTCTTGAATCATTCATCCATTTCTAGCTATCATCATTCATCTATCATCTCCATCTCAATGTTATGCTACTCAATTGAGCAACCAACATATCAAATCAATCAACCAATTCATTAATCATTGCATCTATTTGAGGTATTAATGATTTGGATCAGGTAATGCATGTTATTATTTTATCCAAAATTTTCATACACATTTTGGTGAACCTAACATGAACCCCATAACTAATTTTTAGTTCAATATTTTGACAAATTTTGAGGAATTTTGGAGTTGGATACTTTTTGTTGTAGGTTTTGCATAAATTTGGGTCAAAACCCTAGTTTTCAAAGATTTGGCCATAACTTTCAAATGGCTATGTATTTTCTAACTAAACTTTTTGTGGAGGTTGGGAACAATACCAAGAGATTCTAGTCCAAAAATAAGATTTTGGAGACTTGTTTTTAATTTGTTATAAATTATTTGTTATTTTTCATGAAAAATCAATTTTGAGAGAAAAAAAAAAGCAATTTTTCAGATTTCTTTATATTTCTAGAAAGCTCTCTAACTTCTAGTAGGGGTCTGTGTTTTATGTTTTTAATGTATATGAAGAATAATTAGACCAAAAACAGATCTTTAAAAATTAGGGGTTTGCAAATATTTTCTTATATCTCACAAATGGTTGTAGATCTTTTCACAAAAAAAATTCTACAGATTTGGAATGATGGATGATGCCTTCGGTCCAAAAATTAAAAAAATCTAACCTGTTTGAATTTTTAATTATTTTTAGTAAAAAAATAATTTTGGGTGCAAAACAACAAAAAAATTAGATTTCTTTACATTTTTGGAAAGCTATGGAAATTTTAGTAAGGGTTTGTTTTCTATTATTTTATTTTTGATGCATAAAACATTTCCAAAAATCAGATTTGTCTTGACTGGATAACCCTTTAATATTAGTGATCAATTACCTTGTTAGGGTTTTGGATTTGTTGTTGGTTTTGTGAATGTGCACAAAAAAAAGACTTCAAAGGAAAAATTGGATCAAGTGTACAAAAATTTGGAGCAAAAGAAAGTCTAGGTGCACACATTCCATCTTTCATCTCTAAATATTGTATGTCAACACACTTCAATTTAGGGCTTAAAAAGAACATCTTGTTTGTCACACATTTGGATTTGGAGCTTAAAATAAGCATCTTTTTTGCAATCACACTTTGAAATCGGGCTTAAAAATAACCATTGTCTTCCATTACACATTTTTTACTTTTGGTTAAAAAGACAAAGTTCTTCCCTTGTTTGTTTACACACATTTCATTTCTAAAGGGAAATTAACAGCTATGAGTGTAAATCAAGTGTGTGTGTCCTCCAAAACACCTCATTTGGTTTTCTTTTGTCATACCCTTCTTAGGAGGCTTTCTTGGAGCACACACCCTCCAAGGGATGACCTCAATCAAGGTGTGAATCCCAAGACACACCTCTTTGGGAGTTGAAATCTTGTCACTCTTGGCTAAGCCCCAAATAACTTTATAGCTTTGGGAAGTAAAGGTGAAAGGTGGGTTACCCCTTTCTCTTGGCTATGTGGTAGGATTTTTCTTTCAAATCATCATTAGTCAACCTTTTGCATCCTATCTTAAGACCTAATTGGCCATACCCACTTGACTAGCATTAGACTTGTTGTTGTGTATTCAAGTGTTTTCCTAATCATATCATTTAATCTTGAAAGATAAATTTATCATTGTGTTTGGTGTGTGTGCATGAATTTACATGTGAAATCTTGTGTTTGATATTTCCCAAGTCAAATTTTCAATAAAAAATTTCCACATCATTCAAATCATCCAAACTTGTCATTCCACATCATATCCTAATCATTATCATCTCTTTAGTCCAATAAACATCATTCAAAACCATGACAACATTAGAAGACAGCACAAAATCTCATTCACATACTTCATGAAGCTCTAACAAGTCAATTAAATTTAAATCAACAAACCATTCAAAAAATGCATGACATGATCCAAAAATTTAAAACAAACCAATCACCTCAAATGAAACAACTCATAGCACAAGCCCAATACCTCATGACCACTTGTGAAATCCAACAAGCACAACATCCAATCAAATCACCACATCAATAAATTTTTCCTCTATCCTATGTGTCACCTATATCATCATATCAAACTCATCCATCTACATATCATATTACCCCTTGATCAACCTATCACACCTCTTCTAATGTCAACCCTTATCCATATCAATCCACCTCTCAACAACCATTATCCTATGCAACCCCTCCCTCATCATTACAACAACAAATCATAGCATAATAGGTCTAAACACCATTCCAACCTCAACACATTCAACCAAATTCCTATATGTCACCTTCATCATCATTCCAACCTAATCCATCTACCTATCATGTCAATGCCACATCAACATATCCACCCATATCACACCAAGAACATAGGAGCCCGAGTCTACCTTGGTGACAAAATTAAGAGCCTTTCAATTCTCATGTTCCACTTGACAAGGGAAACACCAGTCTAGTTCATACACCCTATAAGTATATCATAACACCATTCAATAAAATTCCTATCCCTAAGCCACCATGTCCTAGTCCTAATCCATTGGCCTCTCCACCTTCAAACCCATCAAACTCTTCATTACCCTCACCATCATCTCTATGCCCTAAATTCAAAAATTTCAAGAGTAAATCGATGACATTCCCCAAATCCAACATCCACCTACAAAGGATGTGACCCAAGGGATACTAGAAAGGAATTAAACATCACCATGTCATCCAACTCATATCTTTGAACCTACCAAAGAGTCTTCAAACATCATGCCCATTCTTACAACCCCATTATGTAGTCTCCCCCTTGAGTCCATTTAAAAGTCATCCCCTTCCACTTCCATTCAAACAACCCAAGAGGTATGTCAAGAGTCTACTCCCAAGCATGTGAAAAGATCAAGCCATATTCCTAATCAAGATCAATTCATTTTCATCCAACCTATCCATAATCTATATCTTTTCTATGATCAATAGGATATCCATAATGATGAAGAGCCTATCCATGAGCAACTTGATCCTACACCCATCCATGAGAAAGATATTCCACATACACCTCCACCTAGTCCTATCCATGACCTTCAAATATCCACTTCCCTTGATGACACACTTTCCTCCTAACCACACATAGAAGATCAAATAAATACCTTGGACCTAAGTGAACACAATGCTAATCAAGATCCTAATGATCCTCCATCACCCACTATTGACCCCATTGCAACTCCATCATATCATATTGGTCTTCCCACCCTCATTCATGAATGTTCCTCCATAAAACAACAACCATTATCTTCTCTTTCTTAATTTTCTCCATCCAATAAGGAAATCGTGTCTAGTGTTCCACCTAAACCTAGTCTCATTGTCCATTGCATGCTCCAAAACATGAACCACCAAGGTAAAGGTCTAAACCTTCATGAACAAGGTATTTTGGAGCCCATCCATGTCAAAGCCCCTCCACACTCTTATGGCCTTGGATATACACCCCAATATCACCAATCTCAAGATGATGGTACTTCCTCCATGCATCCTAAGTTGATTTTCTATCACAAATCCTATCAAATTCCATATATTTCCATCCTTCCTCCATCATCCTACAAATGTCAAAAGCAGGTGACCGTACATCTTCCACCATAAAATTTACCACCATTACTTCCAACTCCTAATATTACTCCATCCACTTTACTACCATTACTCCTAAAACCTAATATCCCTACCATCCAATCTTCTAACCATTTATCCATAAATACCCTAACATTCCTAATCATGACCAACAAATTCAAAGATTTTATAAACATGAATCTCCAACTCATTCCACCATACCCATGGGATTCAAAGGAAAAAAAATCAATTCCTCTACCTATAAAGTTAAAAATCCTAAAATTCCTCATGCCTTAGGGCATCAAGGCAAAGATTCAAAACAAAATATAGTCAAAAATTTATATAAGCCAATACCTCCAACAGTAAAGACCAAAACTATAATGGTTTGGGTCCCTAAGAAAAAGGAAAGCAAGTCAAATGAGGTATCTACATCACAAAAATACCAACCATCCCCTTCCATAAAAAATGCACATTCTATTCAAAAATTTCAAAACAAAAATCATGAAAATACTAAGTCTATGTGGGTACCTAAAGCACTACATCCACCATCTCCTAAGAAAACAACACCATTGCTTCTTACACCACCCAGTCCACATCAAATGCTTCAACATTTATCACAGTGTGTGCAACCATTGGTGATCATGATTCCATTCCCACATACCTCCATCTTTCCATCTCCTATCTACTATCCTACATATCTTCCCCATCACATCTCTATGGTACATGTTTTTGGCTAGGACTCCCCATTCATATTTTGCATAAGTCCCATATAATCCCTATCATCTTCCCTACATAATCCACATCATAATCCACATCATAATCCATCATCTACCTACTCCATTTCCCTTTCATGTCATTCCTTACAACCATATATGGTATAATGACATTTGAAAAGGTCCATGTGATGACATCCATCTCTAGTGGGACTACCACCTTTCATGGAACTAGAATCTTGAGTCCCTCATATCTATAATCCCCTTATCCTATTCATTTTTATTTTTTTAAAGGTCAAAATAGTAAAAAAAAATTAAAAAAAAGGTAAAAATAAATACCTTCGTCCAATGTTGAAAACCTAGTAAACAACTACCTTGCATAAGTACCATGATGAAAACCTAGCAAATAGGCATCATGTTTAGGTTGATCTTCTATGTCACTTACACTTGGGGGCACAATGTCTTATCTATCCAACTTATTATTGTCATATCATTCCAATCTTAGCTACCATATTTAGTCATCATACATACCTATGAGCATCTATAAAATTTGCATACCTATTAAATTTCATGACAAAGGTTAGTGAATGAAAATTTTATAAATACTCCTGTGAAATAATTCATGATGCCTCTCAAACAAGATAAAAAAATAAAACTACTTAAAAGCATGAAAGAGACATGATGCACACCTATTCCATATTGGATTGGTGTCACTTTTGAGAAATGACCCTTTCTCAATCCTTGCCAAACTCAATGATAGATGCCTTGAAGATGGAGTGAAATGGACAAAATTAGCTCTCTATTGAAGAGAGTAACTTTGCATGAAGGTTGTGGATGGATTGTTGAAGAATGAGGCTTCTACTTATAGAATCTCAAGTTGAAAGAGTGTCGAAAAGAGATCAATGTGGGATAAAGATTTAGCCAATAAGAAGGAGCCACTTGTCACCTTCTGAGTGGTTGAGGAATGCACAAGTTTTGGTCAATGTGCCAATAAATGAGATTGGTTGGCCTTTTCAAATTCAAATTTGGCTTGTTGGAGGCAGAAAAAGAGACTTAAATGCCAAGTGAGGGACATGTAAGAGGGGAGTTATTGCCATGTTGGAAGGGACAAGTCAACTTGTTTTCAAATTCAAACATGAGGAATATTCTCCAAAGATACCTTGTTGATGGAAAATGAGGATTTTAATAAATGAATTAAAATGCTTTATTTGTGCAAGTGGGAAAAGCTAGAGGATGTGATGGGTGGTTAGATTAGATTAATCATAGTTTGATTAACTTAAGATGATGATTAGGTGTTTTGACCCATTTGACTTAGATTTAGGGATTTAAACTAAATCAAAGGGAGATGAAAGATGATTTTAGATTTAATTAAATAAAGGTTTGATTTATTTAATCAAAGAGGGATAATGATAGGCTTAAATTAAATAAATTTAATTTGTTCAATTTAAATGGATGACCTTAGAGATAAATCAAATAGACTTAATTTATTTGATGAATGGATTTAATTAGCTTGATTAAATGCACGATGTTAATTTTGCATGTCTACATTTTCCCCCTCTTTGAAGCAATTTACTTGTTGTGTTGGTTCAAAGAATAAACTTGCCATGATCAAAATTCAAAAAAAAATTGAATATATATTTTTTCGTGCCCCAGTAGAAAGAAGTACACCAATACTTTTCCCCCTGAAGAAATCAAGTGAAAAGATTTGACTTGAGGGTCGATCTCACGATAAAGAGGTTCAAAATGGATGGCTATGATGATGATGCAAATGAGATGGTTTTAAGGTGCTTATAATAACTAATCTATATTATCCTAAATAACTTAAATGATGATATAATGCATGTGAGATGAATGAGATGGATGATGTGATATGCTATGATTATGAGATTTATGTATGCTAATGATTTGTGGATGCAAGATGGATGCAAGATGGGTGCATCAGTGATTTTATGTTAGTGCAAAGAGAAGAAAGAAGAAATGAGATGATGACAAGAGGATCCAACAAGTCCATTATCTGACAAGACTTTATTAGAGATGATGATGATGATGAGAAATGGATGATTTGCTTATCAAGAATTGGGATTTTAAAAGGGTCACTTAACTTATATTTGATAACACACATAAGCACGATGCATCAAGGTATAAAGAACCATGATGGCATTGCACTTAGTGTGATCAACTTTGAGTCGACAAACAGATAGGAGTATTCTTATTCACACTTGACATACAAAAACCTTGCTAGGATGCACTTTAGAAGTTTCAAACACCTCAGACCAAAACACAAAAAGGTGTAACCTATCAATGTAATAGTCAACAAGTTGCCCAAAACACCCTCCATACATATCTAACAAAGCAAGTATTTGTCAAGGTTATTTTACAAGAACGTCGAACAAGCACAACAGACAAAGGATAATGATTGTTTCCCCATTCCTATCTCTCTAAATCCATTTTTTTGGACATCATTAAGAGGTTATTGGAATGAGCACAAAGAGATAAGTCAAAAGACCAAGATAAAGTAAAAAAACAAGCTGATGTTGTTCAATACTGCTAACTAAAAGGAATTTTATTTTTAAGGATAAGAACTGAAACTATTGCCAAAAGATAATGCCCACTGCAAGAAGGATACATCCTGGGACATGTTAGTGGATGGCGGTATGTCATTTCGTTTATCCAAAGTGTTATTTCTAATAAATAATTCCCATTGTAGGAAGGTTACATCTTAGGACATGATGTTATTAGATGATTGAAATGTGATTGATTGGATGATGGACTATCAACAAAAATAATTAACCAACTTGTTTACGTACTGACTTAAAATTGAGACTTGACATTTTTGAGTTTTCACTTTTCACTTAATAGACTTTTTTCTGATTGTTTCACCAAAGGTTGAGGATGACGATCGTTTATTATGAGTGATGTTATTGTAGGTGTAAGCGAAATGAGATAGATGGATTTTTTCAAATATTTGGATTTTTTTGGAGTTTTGCAATGTTTTGAGGTTGTTTTCGGTATTTTTGAGATTTTACAAATGTTTTTATTTTTTATTTTCCAATTTTTTTGGGGTTTTTTGAGATTTTGACCAAGAGACTAACCTAAGGACCTATCCTAGGGGTCTCGGGGGCTGATCAATAGATTAGCCTTTCCTATGTTATACACACAGAGACCATGTAGTTCGACTGACAACTTGATTGATTTACAAATGAAGATATACATGATGAAATGTCAGCTTATTATGACAAACTCCTAAAGGACTAATCTAAGTGTCTCGGGGGATGATCAAAGATCAACCTTGCCTATGTTCAAGGCTCACAGACCTGTAGTTTGACAAGACAACTCTGTTTTTGACTTTTTGATTGACATTTTGACCTTTTTTTTTATTTTGATATGTTTTGAATATTTTTGTTATTTTTTGATGTTTTGATGTTTTTGGATTTTTGGATTTTAGGACTTCAAGAATATACAAGAATCTGATCCAATGATAAGACTACCCCAGCTTGATGCAATAGACTACTCCAATAAAGGTAGGACAAACTGACCTTGAGGATGGCTGAGTAGTACTAGAAGGGATTAGGGTACGAACACAAGACCAAGCTATGGTGCAGATGTGGGTGAATGAGTGATGGATGGAGATTCAAATGTGATAGATGATGGAAACATAATGGATGGATGATGCAAAATAATTCATAAAGATCTTGGTGGATGGAAAGTGCTTATTTACACCAGGCACCTATTTGCCAGGCTTTCAGCAAGGTACTTGTCCAAAGTGCCATCGAAGTGGTTTTCACTAGAGGACAATTTTTCTCTTTACTGTTTTTAATCCTTTTTTCTATTTTTTTTGGACTTTTTGCTTTTTTTAATTTTTTGTTTTCACCAAGACACCTTTTTTCCAAGTTTTTTCCAAGGTAACCATTTCTTTAGGACATTTTCTAGATTTTTTAAGATTTTTTGGTTCTATACCTTGAAATATTAGGCATAAAACATTTTGAGATGAGAGTGGTTCATGGGCTCTTGCAAATGTTCCCCTTCAGGTGCTAATAATTGATATGCCCCTGACTTATAGCTTGTTGTGATAACAAATGGTCCCAACCAATTGGGTTCAAATTTTCCTTTGCTATTTGGATTGGGGATGTTCTTCTGATTCTCTTTTAGTAATAGTTCTCTGACTTGGAAAGTCCTGCTTATGATTTTCTTGTTATAGCTCCTCTTGAGTCTATTTTGTTAGAATTGCAAGTGATTTAAAGCATCTATATGCTACTCATCCAGTAGCTCCAACTCATTCAGTCTTGATACTCGATACTCTTCATTCGTGATGAGGTTTGGAAATGATATTCTTAGTGACAGGAGCTCAATCTCAACGGGGAGTACTTCTTTTGATTTGTATACCACGGAGAAGGGGGTGGCGCTAGTGGGTGTGTGAATGATGGTTCAGTAGGCCTAGAGGGTGGGATTGAGTTGCAGATGCTAGTCATGACTTGTGTCATTGACTATTTTCTTGAGGATCTTTAAAATGGTTTTATTTGTGGTTTCTGCTTGGCCATTGCCTTGGGGATAGTATGGGGTGGAGAAGCAATGTTATATTTTGAATTTTTCACACAAGTTGGAAACATCCTGATTCTTAAATGGTGTCCTATTATCTGAGATAATGGCTTGTGGGACACCGTAGCGGCAAACGAGATAGTTCCAGATCAACTTTGATATCTGCTTCCCAATTATATACGTCATGGGTATGGCTTCCACCCACTTAGTAAAGTACTTAGTGGTGATTATGATGAACTTGTGGCCATTAGATTAAGTGGAAGTGATTTTTTCAATGAGATCAAGTCCACACTATGAAAACGGCCATGGTGTGATGATGGGATGAAGTTCTTGAGCTAGAGCATGGATGAGATCCCCATGCTACTGACATTGTAGATACTTTATGATGTAGGCATGTGCCTCTCTTTCCATTGTATAACAATAATACCCCATTCTCAACAATTTCTTGGCTATGGTCATTCGACTTGAGTGTGAACCATTGATATCGTTATGGACTTTAGTTAAAGTGATCAATGCCTCCTCAACATTTTAACAACATAATAAGGTTCCTTCTATGCTCCTATGATATAGGGTATATCCTAGGATGATGAATCAGGATTCCTTTTTGACAAAATTTCAATTTAAAGTTGAGGGCGAGTTAGCAGTTATGATGCCTATTTGTAGGTAGGTATAAATGTCATGGTACCAAGGATCACTGGAACCAATGATTTCACACAAAAATTCTGATTTTGGTACCTCGAATGCGGGCATGAGTAGATGCTACACCAAGAATAAATGTTTTGGGACATTGTGAGGGATGTCCAATAGGGATCCAATCATTGCCATGGCATCTGCTACTCTATTGGTTGCTCTAGGCATCTGCTCAAATGTGATCTCGATAAAGGATTCCTTGAGAGTCTCCACCAATTTATTATATGGAGTGAGCTTATCATCCTTAGTCTGGTACTCACCATTCACTTGTTTTATTATCAATTGAGAATCTCTGTATACTTTGAGGGCCATGATGTGCCACTTCACTGCTATTCTAAGACCTATGGTTAAAGCCTTCTATTCTACAATGTTGTTGGTGTAGGGGAACACTAATCTATAGGACCTTGGTATTCAGTCCCCTTGTGAGGTGATAGAGAAGACACCTGCTCCTTATCCATGTTGCATGTATGAGCCATCAAAGTAAAGTTTCTAGTGGTCAGCTATGTTGAGATTGAAGATGGATTCGTCTATAAACTCTTAGATGAGAGGATTCTTTGAATAGATTGGTGCTTTTGCAAGATGATTTGTGATGACTTGGACTTTAATTAATTTCCACTCCACATATTCAATGCCATACTCTGATAGTATTATGACCCATTTACCCATTCTTCAAGTGAGCATTGCTTTTGACAGTAAGTACTTGAGAGGGTTAATTTTTGTGATGAGCTTGACTTTATGTGCCAATATGTAATGTCTAAATTTTTGCGATGCAAACACTACTACTAGACATGCTTTCTCAATGAATGAGTAGTTTATCTCATGACTGACCATTGTCCTATATTGTTATAATATATGTCCCTTTCTATCCCATTTTCATCATGCTGAGCTAGAAAAGCTCCAAGGGTTGTTGTTGTTGCTGATACATAGAGAATTAATGGCTTTCTTAGGATTGGTGGCATTAGGACTGGTGGTGTAAGCAAATATTCTTTGATCTTATTGAAGGCTTCTTCACACTTGTTATCCCACTTGTACGCTACTCCCTTGTGAAGTAGGTGAGAATATGGATTTTGTTTATCTGCTAGTTGTGCTATGAACCTTCGAATGGACTGAAGCCTACCTTGACCTCTCAATTATTTCAATGTTTTGGGTGCCTCCATCTCAAGGATTGCTTTTACTTCTATTAGATCTACCTCAATACCTCTCATTGACACTATATATCCTAGCAATTTTCTTGATTGTACACCAAAGACGTACTTCTTTGGATTTAATTAGACCTTGTATTCCTCCAGCCTGTCAAAAATAGTGCTTAAAGTTGCTATGTGATCCTTCCTCTTTTTGGATTTAGCTAGTACTTCATTGACATAATCTTTGACAGTTTTATGGATCATGTCATGGAAGATTAAGGTCATGGCTCTTTGGTATGTTTCTCCTGCATTCTTCAAGCCAAATGGCATCATATTCCAACAGTAAGTCCCCCATGGACAAGTGAAAGCCATTTTATATTGGTCTTCTTTAGCAATCATTATCTGGTTGTATCTTGAGAGACCATCCATCAAGGAAATCATTTCATGTCCCCCCGTCATGTCTACAATCATGTCAATGTTGGGAAACAAGAAATCATCTTTTTGATATGCCTTGTTTAAGTCCTTGAAATCTGTACATATTTTGATGCCCCCATCAGGCTTTGAGATAGGCACCAAGTTTGACACCCATTTTGGATAATCTATTGGTTGAATTAATCATGCATCCAATAGCTTCTTTAGTTCCATTTTGACTACCAGGGCGATTTGAGGGTGAATTTTCCTGAGCTTTTGTCTAACGAGCTTTGCTTCTGAGTATACTACTAGGTGATGAACTATAATTTCTAGATTGAGCCCTAGCATTTTTGTGTAGCTCCATGCAAAGTTAACTTGTCTTTCTCTCAAGAAGGCTGCTAGGAGTTCTTGTTCTTTTGACAGTAATGAGTCCATGTAGAATGTGATGTGTAGGGTCTCCTCTGTTCCTAGATTAATTGAACTGTACTTTTTTGCTAGGACTGCTAATTTTTTCTATTGAAGGGCTCTGAAAGGAAGATTGAATCCCCAATCCTTAGGTTCCTCAGAGAGGTTTTTACCATTGGATGCATCCTTTGGGTATGTGTAGGATCCAAAAAGTGGCAATATGATGGCTATGTGGTTGTCGACTATTTTTTTACCCAAAATTGATGAAATAAAAAGGATTTTTAAAGGAGATCATGAGCTTTTCACCCATATAAATTATGCTTTACTTTGAATTTAATAAGTAATTATTATTCATTTTCTATTCAAATTATGACTAAAGTCCTGATTGATAGGATGATTGAAAAGCATTTATATCTTTCAAACAGTATAACGATTTTTGAATCCAAAACACACGTCACATTCTATGCTTCACATACTATAGGATTAAAAAAAGAAAAATTGAATTTCATGAATTTTTGACCAAGTTAAGGTGGTCAGACATATGAGTTTTTATATTTTAAAAAAAATTGTAATAAAAAATTCATAATTAATTTACTTGGAAATAAATTATGAAAAAATATGCATGACATCGGGGCATGAGTCCTATACTTATATCTAAAATCTTATAAAAAAATATTGTCATTTTATTGTGGCTAGGGTGGTTAGACAAACACCTACTTCTTATTTTTTTCCTGAAATTTAAGTACCATTGCATTGAAATTTCAAATTTTCACCAAATCATTTTTTTTTTTATACATAGCTAGTAGTTTAGAAAATACATTCAATTTTCTACAAATTCTATTCTTACACATTTTTGAAATAATATAGATAACTTATTCAAAATTTTACGTCAAGTTGCCTAACTCTGAATTTTTTTAATTTTTGGCCACTTAAGGGCCTGTTTTTTCCATGATGATCCTGCACATACCCCTTTCTTTTTACCTTTTTTAAGTAAGAGAGTGCCACAGTGTGGTTATTACTTAAGGGCTTATTCAAAATTTTACGTCAAGTTGCCTAACTCTGAATTTTCTTAATTTTTGGCCACTTAAGGGCCTGTTTTTTACTTAAGGGCTTATAGATAACTTATTCAAAATTTTACGTCAAGTTGCCTAACTCTGAATTTTCTTAATTTTTGGCCACTTAAGGGCCTGTTTTTTCCATGATGATCCTGCACATACCCCTTTCTTTTTACCTTTTTTAAGTAAGAGAGTGCCATAGTGTGGTTTTTACTTAAGGGCTTAGATATTATTCTTAATTTCTCACTTTTGTGCTTGAGGGATTCAAGCGTTTCCCCATAATAGGCATGTGTATCTAGCTCAATGATAAACCCTACTTTGTGATCCCCACATGGAATGTTATCTCGTAGTCCCATGAATTCTGAGAGTGCCACATCATTTTCGAATGTGTCAAGAATTGGTGGTACTCGTTGGTCATAATCAATGAGTTGGGGGTAGACTAGACGAATTTCATGATTTTGATGGTTTGACTCAAAGGATAAGGTGCTAATTATGAGAAGGGTGGTATCCTTGAAGAGCCTAGGTAGGTTTATTATGTGATCCTCATCATCACTACTACTATAGACATCAGTTGTGTCAAATGTGAAGTTGTCTATGACTCGACCTGTAGATACGGGTAGCGAAGTTCGGCTACAGATAGTTGAGGAGGATTATTGACCTTTCTAACTAGAGGAATCCAACCACATATGGTTATACTTAGAGGGGTACATCTGAGGCTAATATTTCTCATTCATGTCTTTGGAATGATATATATTATAATCCCATTGTCATTTTACCCAAGTCTCTGGTTTCTGTCATAGCCCATTGTGAGTATTGTTTGCAAACCTTTTCTTTTGTCATCCATTGGTAGGTCAACTACTAGTCTATTATCTTGGTATAGGAGATGATATGGGTCCTCCTTTATGACTTCTTGGCCTATATCTCCCCCAAAAATTTGAAGTTGGGATACTCTTCAGGGGATGTTTGAGATGTGGAGGCTTCAGTTGCTTATTGACGTCCTTGTGATCTAGGAGATTGTGGTAACTCTCCTACTACAAAAGAATTTTTGGGAATTGTGTATTTTCCACAACCATTATCCTGGATGATGACCTTGATATCAGAGATGGTGGGAATGGTAGGAGTGGCAAGTGTCTTTGTCACAAAAATGGAAGAAAGGGTGGCTGGATCAATGTACGGTGTTGATGGGTCTTCATCATTTTTGGGCACTTGAGGGATTTTGTAGTATTTTTCCTCAAGGTTCTTGCAGTAGGAGAATGGATCACGATCTCCATGGATGGTGACCTCTTGTCCTTCATATGTGAATTTGACACATTGATGGAAAGTTGATGCTACCGCTTGCATTACATGGATCCATAGATATCCTAGGAGAATGTTATAAGGCAAGTCCAGGTCCAGGAACCAACAGGTGGTTTCCATGAAGGATGGCCCTACTTGAATAGCGATTTTGATTGTGCCTTGGGAAAATATTTCCTGATCATCATTTTCTCTAAGTGTAATACCTTTTCGTTTATTGATGGAATCCTCTGAGATTTTTAATTGCTTGATGAGCTTGAGGGAATAAATATTCAAGCCTGCACCTTCATCCACCAAGACTCACTTGATGCTACTTTTCTACACTAGAACCTCTAAATCGAGCACATGGTGATGAGATGGTTGAGTGGGAAAGTCCTGATAAGAGAATGGAAGGAGGTTTGGAGTGATGATGTTGCTGACCATAGTTTGGAATTTTTTAGCATCAAGATCTGCGGGGATGGTGGATGAAGCCAATGCTTCCTCAAGGATTTTCTTGTGGGCGGATGAGATTTTTAACAACTCCATGATGGATATTTGTGTTGGCATTCTTTTTAGATAATCAAGGACATTGCAACCATTGGGAATAGATCTTGAAGTGGACATGAAAGTTTTGTTTGGTTGAGATGATCTTGCAATAGTAACTTTTTCGCCTCTTGTGGTGACTCCACAATTGGCTTGGGCTCCTTTGATAGTGATTACTATGCAGTATTTATCAAGGGAGGCAATGACAATTTCATACACACGATTCATGTTTTTGAAGGTGCCTTCCACTTATCAATTTTATTATTACCTTTATTGTTATGATTAGGCATCAAATTCGTGTATATTTTGAGGTTTTGGTTTCCTGATGGTTGTTCCACATTTATGATCCTTTGATCAATTAGGTCTTGGACTATGTTTTTTAACCCCATGCAATTGTTTATGGTGTTCCCTTTAATTTTGTGGAGGTCACAGAGCTGATTTTTGTTGCACTAGGGAGGTTTAACATCAGGTTCTTGGTAGTTCTCGTAGGTGGGAATCTTGATGAGGTTTTCATTTATTAGTTTCTTCATGATGGCTTTGAGTGGTTCCCCAAGAGCGGTGTACTTTTGCTTGATGAAATTCTTATTTTTTTGGGGTGGTCCCCATTGATCATTGAGATTATTGATTGCTTGATTATTTGTTTGATGTTTTGTGCTCTCTTGATGTTTGTTTTGATGATGGTTTTGGATTTTTTGTTGTGGTGCAGGTGTGTTATATCGAGGGGCATTGATGACACCATTGTTGGTAACATTTTTTTTTCTTTCCCATGTGTGAGGTTTTTCATTGTAATTGGTGGGTGGGTGATTATTTTGTGTTTCAGGATATGAAGTTGATCCTCCCAGTTGTGTCATAAGGGCCCGTTCGATGTTGAGCACCTTGGAAATCAACTGGTCATACGTGGTGATCCCTTGGACCTTGAGATGGAATGCCAAGAGGCCGTCAAGGTTGGATATGATAGTGCACACTTGTTGTTCCTTGGGCATGGCCCATTTGCTCCGATTGGCATTGGATTTCCGTCATTGTAGGAATGAAGCAAATGATTCATTCTTACCTTATGGGTATGTGCAGGATCATGATGGGCCAAAAAGTGGTGATATTATGGGTATTTGTAGGGTATGTGGTTGAAGACTTTTTTTTTACCCAAAATTGATGAAAAGAAAAGGGTTTTTAGAGGATTTTTTCAAATTTCCAAAAATATAAATTATGCTTCACTTTGAATTTAATAATTATTATTCATTTTCTATTAGAATTACAACTAATGTCCCGATCAATAGGCCGATTGAAAACATCTATAGCTTTCAAACGTATCATCACATTTTTTAATTCGGAAACATGCTACATTCTATGCTTCCTACATAATATAGGATTAAAAGAAAATTAAATTTCATGAAGTTTTGACCTAGTTAAGGTGGTTAGACATACGAGTTTTTTTATATTTTTTAAAATTTGTAATAAAAAATTCACAATTAATTATTTACTTGGAAAAAAATTACAAACAAATATGGATCACATCTAGACATGAGTCCTCTACTTATATATAAAATCTTATAAAAAAATATTATCATTTTGTTATGGTTAGGGTGGTCATACATACACCTCCTTATTTTTTCCCTAAAATTTAAGTACTACTGCATTGAAATTTCAAATTTTCACCAAATAGATTTAAAAATAAATAAAAAATCTAGTAGTTTAGAAACTACATTCAATTTGCTACAGATTCTATTCTTACATATTTTTGAAATAATATAGATAACTTATTCAAATTTTTATGTCAAGTTGCCTAACACTGATTTTTCTAAATTTTTTGCCACTTAAGGGCCTGTTTTTTCCATGATGATGCTGCACATACCCTTGTTTCAGAGCTGAAAGTTCCTCTAGACCGACATCCATGGTGATATTGCATGTGTAGTTTTTGATGAATGCATCTATGATTTATTGGAATGTTTTGATTCCTATAGGTAGGAAAGAGAACCATTCCATGGCGTGGCCAGTCAAACTCCTAGGAAATAGCCACATCAGATAGATATCGTCATCCACGACTTCCATGTAATGAACCTAGAATTCCCTGATGTGATCTTTAGGGTTGTTGGTCCCACGATACTTATCAAATTTGGGGATCTCAAATCCCTTTGAGAATGGTTTCATTACAAGGCTTCTATCGAATGGGTAAGGGCACAAGTTGCTAGGTTTTTTTGTGGTTTGCCTTGATTGAAGGTCAAGCACTTGTTGCGAGAGCAACCTGATTTGTGTTGTCACATCATTTTATAGATCAGGGGGTGGGATGAAAGTGTTCTGAAGTGGTTTGATTGTTGGTGGAATAGATAGATTGGTTAGTATGTTGATGGATGATGTTTGAATATTCTATTGAGCTAAGTATGCTTGCGACAATGCTTGTTGTTCTTGTTGCATTTGGGCTCTTAGTGCTTGTTATTGAGCTTGTTGTTCTGATTTTTTTGAGCTACTAATTGGGTTGCTTCATGTTGTTCGTGATATTTCTTTAGCACATTTCGATAAGCTTGTTGTTGCGCTACGTGTTCTTGTGTAAGATATTGTGCTTGTGCTTGTTGTGCTTTGTATTGGGCTTTGGCTTGAGCGTGCACTTGAGCTTTGTCCTGAGCTTGTGCTTGTGTAGCTTGAGTGACTTGTTGTTGTTGTTGCAATAAGTCTTTGGCTTGTGTATCCTACTGTAGTTTTTGCGTGTTTTGTGCAGCTTGAGCATCTTGCACCACTTGAGCAGCTAACTGCATGGCTTGTTGAGAAACTAATTGCACGGCTTGTTGTTTTTGTACTTGTAGGAATGCCTTTTGATAAGCA
>VDFB02280573.1:0-15601 GCA_007258455.2 Sequoia sempervirens
CATACCAAGGTGAACCGTGCAACCCCTTATCCAACCCGTATTTATGTGTCATCTGATCATTCGTACACAAGCTGAAAGAAAAATGGTGATCACACCTCACCACACAATCAAGGTGAAACTCACCTACTTGCGTCAATGGAATGCCAGTACAACCATGTGGATTCCATACTTCACTACCACTAGCGGAAGATGACTCGCAACTCAGATTGTGATGGAAAAACCTTGCAACAGCTCTATAAACCTTCTCTGCAACCCTGATGGCAAGGTTTTTGTCTTAAAGAAAATGGAGGTAATCTGATTTTATTACCTCTAAAGCATGCCTGGTAGTCCACAAGCTTCGGATAGAGGCTCCAATCGAAACCCCATTCTACCTTTCCTCAAATTCAGCTGACCAATGGAGGTATTCGACAAACTTATGCATGCTATCGAAGTGAGTTAAGGTTTGAACAACCTTATCTTCAGTAACCATCAGCTGATCCTTCCATTCATGTGACTCATTAGACCGATGATCACAATCAACTGTATAGATTGAATTTTCTGATTTTCTTTCAGGAGGGGGAAACATACCATCATGAATACCCTTTTCCCCACTAGATGATGTTGTGTAATCCTCCTGTAGAGAATATGTAACAACATTGTAATCTAACACACAACTCTCAGCAGAATCCACCTCATCATCACCAAACCTATCAATAGCAATTTCTACATCACCAAGTACACCTACTGCAACATACTATTCCCTGTTATGTTCATCCAGTGCACTCATCCCATTGGTGTCATCTACACCTGTAAACAAAGTGGTTGTTTCAACATCTTCCATATGCACATTCCACAATTCGTGGATGTATGCTCATCACTAATGGCTGCCATAGTGTAATGTCCCCTTTTCCTACGCAATGGTCAGATGCAGTGGTTTATCTACCAACTGGTCCCCATAGGCTAACAAGGTGTTCAAGGAACCCTTGTGAGGATAATCTTTGGCTCTTCAGCAGACCCTTTGGTGCTTATTTCAATATTCTTCAGTTCAGTGTCCCAATTTATTTGTGGTGCGCCTTCCAAAGGCCATTCAAGACCATTTGACGCACACTTACTATTTTTAGTAAGTCAATCGGATGTGTTGCTCATTACTATTTATAGTAAGTCACTGGTATGATCAGCTAGCAAAGTTTCTATTTTTGGCATGGTGGCATAATTATATCCTGGAGTTATATTATTTAATATTGTTCCTATGCATTTTATATTAATAACGTCAGATAATAAAATTAAATTAAATAATTTAACTTTATGCATTATTAAAATATTTTAAAAAGGGACTTTATTATAAAGGGGATATAAATGATTTTAAAGTATACTTTATAATATAAGTTAAAGTGTCATTTTAAAAGGGGAGATATAAGTGACTTTTAAAGTATACTTTATATTATAAAGTTGTGCACTGAAATTAAAAGTATATTAAATGAAAAGAAAGTCAAATGTGAATTTGAGGTGAAGTTGAGAATTATAAAAGGGCATTTGAAGCTCATTTTATTCATTCATGAATATCTTTCTTGTGTTGGAGAAAATTGGTGAAGAGCTTCAACAAGGATTTGCTAGCTAAAAGCCATAGACTTTTTGAGGACGAAACCCCTCAGGAAGAATAGCTCGATACAGGAGTGAAAGATCTCCCAAGCCAGTTGCAAACAATTCCATTGCAGGGATTGTGCTTGTGCTTCAACGAATTTAGGAAGTTTTCTTATTTATGGTTTGAAGGAATTATCAAGATATTGCACATATATTGTTCATCATTGCCAGTTCAGGATTCAAAATAAGGATTTGTGAGCATTTACTCCTTCAGCATTGAGTTTCTATTGCAGTGTAGAAGGGTGTGATATTTGAGAGAAATCGTGGGACTTGGTGAAATATAAAGAGTTCTCGGAAACAACAAACTCCTTGAGAAGTCGTGCCTATCTGGAGTTCCAGTCAATCCATCTCCAAATTACCAGGTGAAGAGAATACACTCAGCCACCCTTGTAATCAGCCTCCTTCTGGTAACGTGATGCTAGTTTGGTGTTGGTGTGAGCCTTCCACATCCAATCGCAGCTTAATTCCTGCATACCTGGCCATGACACATCCTCACGTGGGCAACTTTTGAGGTTTCAGACACTTTTCAAACTGCTGTGACCATTTTAGTCCCATCGTACAGTTCCAGGTATGAGCTTTACATATCTATATTCTTGTAAGATGTTTATTACTGATCAGACTATCAAGAAAGCATAAATTTGTTCTGCTGTAGTGAATTTCTGAGTGCACTCATTCGTAATCTGTCCATTATTATTGCCTTATCTGAGTGTGCATGAGTCTATTGGTTATGTTTGAAATTATCATTTGTGTAACAATCCTATATAGCACTCAATCTGGGTTTGTATGAGGCTGTATTTGTTATCAGCAAATAAATACCTTGGTATATCAGTCTTTGTAAAAGCATCAGAAAGTCTGAAATCTCTGTCATATTAATCTGCAACTTGTTGTAGCAAATGCTGGGTATTAGAAGTGATAATATCTCTCATTCCTGGGCATAAAAGCCTGCTATCAGCATTGTATTTTGAGCTCAATTATTTCTGTGTAATCCTGGCGACTCCTATGATCATTTTCTGATATACTGTGTTATGATAAGCCCAGAAATCGTCTTCAGAAAAGCGTTTGCTTATTACTTGTATCAATCTCAATTTCTATTGTGAGTTAGTTTGATACTGCTGTTACAAGTTATTTGCAATCTGAAAAATCATTGTAAACTCAGACGAATAGCATACATAATGTTTGACAAAATGTCCCATGTGTAAAACTGAAAATTAATCAAGCAAATTCACAAAGCCAAAACTCAAACTAGGGTGGGACAGTACACATAGATAGCTGAAATTCAACTGTGGGTGATGAAGATTGTGCCAAGCTCAACTCCACAGTGAGCTTGTCAATCCAAGTCTTTGACTGTTGAAGGGCCATTTGAGTGCTCTTCGAAGAGTCCATGGTGAACTCAAGCTCATGAGTGAGCTCATCAACCTCCTCTTCTTTTCCTTTTAGTGCATCATAATAAATCCCATCAAGCATGAAAAGATAATCTCAATCTGATAGTAGTTGTAGGTAATTAGTTTTCATTACCCCCAACGCTTCTCTAAGTGCTTGAAACTCTACAAGGGAAAGTTCACCATCAAAGTACTTATGTGTTCCCGAAGTCCTCCAACAACAGTTTGCCATCAACTGCTGAGCGGAATCAAAATGTTCTATGGCTGTAACAATCATGTCTTAATTCACTTTCAATTGTCCTGCCAAATGATGGGACCCCTAAGACATATTGTTTCCACACAATTTCTCTGATTTATTATCAGCAACCTGCTTTTCAATTTCAACTTCTTCATATGCATTGGTGTTATGAACCTCATAGGATAGCTTTAATGTTAGAGGTTGTTGTTTGGAACTCAAACTGATTTGCATCTAATATTGGGAATTCTTTTCCCACATCTGAACTATCTTTACTGGAGTGATGTATGCTGATCTATGATCTTCAACAAACTCAAGTTCATTTTGCTCTTCATATGGTTTTTCAATAGTTGCTGATTTAGCAAACTCTAAATTAACATACCCTCCATCCTTCACGCTGTCAGGAAGTCTCGTGTTCCTCGCTTACGGATGAGTGGTGTGATTCTTCTTTGTCCATAACATCATCCTGCTGAAATGAACTTGTGAGCATGATTTCATTTTATTTGGGACCTCCACAGGTATGACCAGGTGTCCAAACACCTTGACGTATGAAACAATGTTGTTCTCTTCTCAGCTGATTTCTTCTCTTTTGGGGTTCACCTATAGAGTGCAAATTACAAGGAAGCAATCTATCTTCCTTGTCCAAACGTTCAGGTTTTGTAACCATCCTTACATATGTCTTTTTCATATCAAGATTCTTCATTAGCATATACAGTTCCTACATCAGCTCAAACATAGATTTATCTGTAGTCATCTTTCCTTTGCTTCTAATAATTGCAGGTGCCAATGCAAATAGTTATGAACCTAAATGAGTGTTGGTCACTCACCAAGCAATATCTTTCCACTGTTACCCTTAGACTGGCAGGATGCACAACTCTAATACCACTGTAATGTCTCACCCCAGTTGGAACAATTCTTTTCAATTTTTTGCTCAATTATTCCATGTTGACATATATGGCATTTTGTCAAACAATTAACTCCACTGCTGTTATGAATCCGTTTCCACTTGGATTTCAATATTTGATGATTGTTCACAATTAATTTATCACATAAACTACTCACTATCTCAATGACCCGAATTATAGATATATATGTATTGCCAGTACAAAATAATAATTTCAAGAGAAGGAAATAATATGGCATTAAACTCAAATATTTACATTTCAGATGTTATAACAGTAGTATCAAGAATAAACAACAAAATCTCCTATGACTCTGACCTGGTAATTAATCCAATAGTTTGCCTCTTATGCAATTGAATAAATAATGACCCAGGTTTGAATAGGAATGGTTACCCCAATTCTGTGTTAACCTGGATCTTCAATGGTCTCTTGCAGACCCCACGTATTGCCATGTCCTCCTAAAGATGTTGTTCATATTCTATATAAGCGTTGCAGACTAAAAGGCTCGATGCATTGAAGATATGTTAGTTGGAGCAAATTCGGACCCACGTTACTCCTTGAATAGCTCTTTTGACCTACATCCCATGTGAGTAGTTGGCATAGAAGTCTGATGTCTCCTACACAAACATGGCTTATCCAAGGTGGCAGCTCTAAATAACAATGTCTTCCTTATCAAGTGGCTAGAATATACTTGGGCATTTCCTATGACCTACTCGATTTCCCAAACAAGACACAGCTCCTTTCAATATTTATCCATGGCTTTTCCCTATTCCGGAAGCTTGGTTTCTCTTTACTTGGCCCGCATCATTCATAAATAAGGCTAGCAGAGGCCACCATACTGCCAGGCACCTCCCGATCACAAGAGAGGATTGCTGTGACCTTTTCAAATAATTCCCATTACCTTGCAAACACCCACAATTCTGTCTGGCATTAATCTGACTTATTGCTAGATTAGCTTTACAACCCCCAATTTGTTTTTTATTTGGAATTCGTCTTATCTGAATTAACCCTACTGTTGCTAGCGTTGAGAGTTTGGAAGAATTAGAGTTAGATTGATCATATAAAAACTGTGATATGGGAAACCAATGCTAATAATTTCATGCAGTAGCTGCTTCAACTAATAATATAGATTAGGTTACTGTGACTTATGGAACTGCAAATGGACGATATATATATATATATATATATATATCTTTCCCAAATATCATTGAAATACCTTAATTCTGAAAAGTATTTAATTTCTGAAGTCTTCAGCTCAATACCTAAAATTTATCAAACCCTAGAAATTTGTCTTGAAACGAGACTCACAAATTTCCACAAAACGATCAGTCGATCCTTGAAGCACAGATGCGAACTCTAATTTGAATCCGCCCACAGGAAGATTTAGGTTTTCGCCCAAATCCCTAAACCTGAACTTGAGGGTTTCCGTCCTCTCGTTCTAGAAAGCTCAACTCTCCACAATTTCACAATCTCCAATAAAATAATTTTCGCATAATGATAGAATGAACTCTCATGTCCTTTTATAATGCTTTTTAGGTTTCCAGCCAAAAGCAATTATCACTTTATTATAAAAGTGACTATTAAATTATCTCCTAAATATTCCTGACGTCTCTTTATAACCTCATTAATATAATCCATAGTTTGCAAACTCGGACTCGCCGCGGACTCGGCAGCCCAAAAATATGACTCAGACTCAGGACTCAGCACGGACTCGGGAAAAGACTCGGCTAGGACTCGGCAAAAAAAAAAACTGTAGTTTTACAAAAAAAGAACAAATTAATGTATCTTCAGAGAAATTATGTATGTTCTTAATTTGATTATCAAACACCCATAATTCAAAGATTACATGCAGACTACCCAAACACCCAATAATTGAAATTTCATCATTCATAGTCATCAAATACTCATAGTTTCAATGTATAACAGCATCATAAGTTTATAAATGTTTACATATAATCATGTCAAAAAGAGGAAAACATTAACAACCACATGTAATCTACATCTTCCTCTTTCCCCTCCCAATGGTACTCAATTTTGGAGGCCTAGAACTAGAAGGTGCCCGTGCTATAGTATCCGAACGAGGACTAGGAGATCGAACAGGGGAAACATGATATTCAAATGTGTCTTCATCGTCCTCCATGGCATCCAATCTTGCTGCTTCTTCTTCTGTTGCTGCTCTCTCTAATTCAGCAAGATCCTCATCAGTAAGGAAGACATCAGCCTCATCATTTTGTTCATCAATAGTCCATTCACCATATGGATCAATGTCATCCAAGTCGATGGACTCGTGTGAAACACCCTCCACCTTTCTAGTTCGAAGGCGAAGGTTGTATCGAACAAAAACTAAATCATTTAGGCACTGCTGAGTCAACCTATTCCTCTTCTTTGTGTGAATGTTCTCAAATAAACTCCAATTCTGTTCACACCCAAAAGCACTGCATGGCTGTGACAAGACACATATGGCTAGCTTTTGAAGATTTGGTGTGCTAGCACCATAGTTCTCCCACCATAGATCTACAAAAACATGTTTAAAAAATATAAGTATTAAGAAATAAGAATAAAGTAAACAATCTATATATAAGAATCAAGTTTCTAATTTCATTTTTTACCTGGTTGTTTTCCTCTCCTTTCAATTGCTTGTTGGGAGGAAAAGAGTCTCCCCTCTGCACCCTTGTAGACCTTGAATAGATAAAAGAAAAAGTAAATCAAATATAGAAAATTCATAGATAGTCAAGGCTCAACATTGCAAATTCATAAATAAGATGCAACAAATCTCACCTCCAACTCATCAAGCACTTTATCTCTCAGCTCACGATCAGGCACCATCCTATCAATGCACATGACAAGACCTTCCATGACCTCCTCATCCGCCTTAAATGTGTCCGAGAAGTAGAACTTTGGATTCAAGAAGTAGGCAAAGGCATGAATTGGCTGGTGGAGTTGGTGTGTCCATCTCCGATCAATGATGCGCCATATGATTTCATATTTCCTTTTGTTGCCGCCATAGTAACGTGATATGGCCTCTTTGGTCCTATCCATGGCCTCATAGATGAAACCCATTGGCATGCCATCTCCATCCAATTCGCATAAGAACTCCCTACCAAAAGGTTTTCGTCACCAAAACAAAACAAACGTTAAATTATAACAACCCCGCAAAAACAGCCATGATTATCATAGGCAGCACTTTTTTGTGATTGCCACTTACCTCCCCCATCAACTCCTCTCCATTTTTGATGAATGTCTCATCAAAAACTATGGCAACAATCCTCTCCCCTTCAGGTCTATTGGAAAATGAGGACTCCTTCCAAGCATTGGACACAAACATTTGCTTGAGATGACCAATGGCACCAAGAATGCTTTGCAATGTGAGGAAGTGGCTAGCAAATCGTGTCACTCTAGGTTGCACAAGGTCCTTGCCATTTGTGAATTTCCTCATCAAAGAAAGCACCCAAGTATGGTTGTAGATAAATTTTGTAACACTTTTTGCATCTTCAACCACTCTTTTGACCCATGAAATCTTCCCAATGTCCTCTAGCAATAGGTCTAAGCAATGTGTAGCACACGGAGACCATGCAATTGTGGGATACTTCTCCATAAGTAGTCTACCTGCAGCTACATATGCAGCTGCGTTGTCCGTGATGATTTGGACAACATTATCAACTCCAACCTCCTGGACCACCCCATCTAATAGATTGCATAAATTTTCAGCATTTTTAACTTCATGGGAGGCATCTATTGATTTTAGAAACACCAATCCACCATTAGAGGCCACTAAAAAGTTAAGGAGAGTTCTATTTCGTCCATCTGTCCACCCATCAGATAAAATGTTGCAACCTTTCCTTCGCCAAAATTTCTTTTGTTCATCAACCACAAGCCGTGTATTCTTTACAGCTTCCTCTAGCAATGGCCCACTCAAATCTCTAGATGATGGGGTCTTAAACCCCTTTGCTGCAATTGTAAAGGCGTTCACCAAACCTTCCCAATATGGGCTGTTTGCAACATTGAAAGGTAGATTATTGTAGTACCAAAAGTTTGCAGCAGCCATCCTAGCTTCTTGATGCTTTTCCTTATTCCAACTGGTACCTTCAAGTGAAGGTTGTGCTCCTGGAACATTACGTGGAATAAAATAATTTGGTCCTGATGAAGGACCCTGACTAGCACTAGCAGTAGAAAATGAACTATCAGGACTCTCACCAAAAGATGAATGTGGAGCACGGAAGCTTGGACTTGCAGCACCATGGGGCATAGATGGTGTAGAATGGGATTGGGATCCACTCATCGTTGTTGCTAGGGCATCCTTTGTTTTTTGTTTTTCCTCTTTTTTAAGCTCATATTCAGCAAGAAGGGCCTTCATCTCTCTAATAATCTCAGGAGTAGTCTTCTTGCATCCCTCCACATTTTGCCTAGGTATTCTAGCAAGGTGGTATTTTAATCTGTTTATTCCTCTTGTCATCCATTTCTGGCATTCACTACATGTCACTTCACCTTTTTTATCTCCTGGAATTCCATACTTCCATGCAGGGTCTTTTTTCAATCCCTTTGGATTTGAAGACGACATTATTGTTTCAAGTTCAACATGGAAAAAAAAAATCAGCTAGGGTTTGCTAAAAAATCAGCAAATAAACGTGATTCAAAGTTTCAAACATTTGCAAAAGAAAAAGAATGCAAAACCAAACTAGAAAGTAGAAACAATAAGAATTAGGCTATTAAGGAAAAAGCCAGCACCAGCATTCATTTTCCTGATTCTTTTATTCAATGCAAGAACAAAGAAAAATGCCTGTTAGCCTCCAGCGTAGGACTTCTATTCCAGTTCCCATGCCTGAGATCTTCTAATTGCTTCCTTTGTTTCCTCTCAGCCTAACTGCAGTCCAGTCCCAGCACTCTAGTTCTAGGCTCCTAAAAACAAAAATAATGTTATGGGTTGGGAATCTGTCTTTGTTCTGCCCAAGGACCAAGAATGACTCTTAGTTCAAAGCACTCCCAGCTTGTTCCTGAAGCTCTGAATTCTTAGTCCCTGTTTGAATGTGTGCATATCTCATCTGGACCCCATCTCTTGAAATCTCCTATTCTCTGCTATGGGTTTTGGATCTCTGCAGTGGCTAGCCTATTCTCCCAGCCAGTAAGCCTGACCTGTCCAAAATGAAACCCCAGGAGCTCCTGATATATCCATTCTCTGTTTGCTTCTCATTTTATAATTATCTTTGCCTCCATGCACATGCTTCAGCTTGGGTCAGAAAATTAATTACAGCTGAGTTTAGGTGATGGAAAAGAGCAGTTTTCATAGAAAGCTGAAGATAGCCAAGGAAAACCACCTATTATCATGCAGCCAAACTTTCACAAATCACCACACACAAACAGTCCTGAGTTCTAAAATGAGTTTGAGTTCCATTCCCATCCTTCACAGTTCCTGAAGTCCCACTGTGATCCCAAAATCCCACCCTCATGCCAGTCACCATCCTCTATTTTACCAATCCCAGATGCTCTTCCTGTCCTGTCCTCCACATACCATCCCAAGTGTTCTGTCTTATGAACAACAATATGTTTCAATCAACTGCCTCCCATCCACAATTCCTGGGCCTCACCCTGAATTTTCCCTCCAGTACTAGAAACACTTTTTAAAATAAAATAATAATATTTAAGTTTCCTTTTTTTAAATAAAGTGACTTAAGCCAACTTAAAATATTATTATTAGTAATTTCCATCATTTTATTCATTAACCTATGAGAAATGAAGAAATAGGCTACGTGTTCTCCCAATGGATTAAATTTTGAAAAGGGGACATGACAATTTTTGTTAAAAGTAGTATTTTTAACAAATACCTATTTGTTGATCATTCTTGTGCAAAAGATGATAAGCTAGGAGAGAAGAATTTATTTTTGAAGGGTGAACCTAACAATCAAATTTTATTCCAAAACTATGTTTACAACTTTACAGCTCTCAATTACAAAATACAAGTTTCCCTTACATGCCCAATCATCTTTGCAAAAAAGAAAAATTATAAATCAAGGATAAACCAAAAATTAACCTGATAGATATCCAACATGTAACCATAGAGATTGGGATACTCAGACAGCTTTTTCTTGCTGCACTTAAAGAGAATGTGATAAACAGGATCAAAGCGAAACATTGTAGTAAATAACCGAACATCTGCAAGTGTTAAGAATTCCCCACACAAATATCTTGAGGCAGCCAAGTGCACTTCCAAACTATCTAGTGTATCAAATAGGCATTCCACTGCAGTTTCATATGCTTCCTGGCTTTGTGCAAATCCACATCTGCAATAAAAAAGAAATATAGTGTCAACTAATTAAATTGAAGCATCATGTTGAAGCTAATCTGTAATTCACAGTTGAGGTACGAAACAAGTCCTGAATCTACTAGTTGGTTATAAGTGCCATCTCACACTATCATATTTCAAAAGTCATTAGATACATGTTTTATAACAGCAAAGATAACCCCACAAAAAAGTACTTTAAAAGAAAACAAACTGTATAGGAAACAAAATGAACATACACCATAGATATTGTGAAAAAGGAATAAAGACTCTAGAACATAAAACAGAATGCTTTCATATTTCCTAGTTACTCTTATATGTTAAAAATAATTGTATTTTACAGTGATATGGTAAGGAGTCATGTGAAGGATTAGGCCTATGATTACTTGAAAAGTATACCAATTTCAGACTTGAATCATGTTACATCCCAAATTGTGAAGCTACTATTTACTATTAATAGATAGCGTAAATGTGAATATAGTGTGAATTTTGGAGATGAATTAATGGTGCCTATACCTTGTTTTCAATATGAATGTTATCTCACTTGATGTTGTTTTATTTGATGTTATCTCAATTGATGTTATTCATGGTAAAATATTGCATAAGGAGGTTAATGAATCATATATACTGCTATTGTTGCGAGCATTTGATTGCCGTAAGTTTATGACAGTGAATGCAGGTATGAGGACCATTCCTCCAAGCAGAGGAGAAATATCACTTGGGAGAGAAGCTTGGTCGGGTAAGCAGTAACATGAACCATTTGAGCATACACACACGTCATTATAGGTTGGGAGAAACCAAGTCAGATAAGTTGGTATTGATAAGTCATCCATAGGCTTTAGGAGTCTGGTTTACTTCTTTGTGCTTTGTGAGTGATGATTGTTTATTTGTCAGACTTACTGTACTATGATCATTGTGTGGAAAACGTGAAAGGTTATATGTGTATAGGTTGAGTGGGTATGTATACTCATGTATACATTATGAACACGTATCCATATGTATAAGCATATTAATACAAATGTGTGATCGGCAAATGGATATGCTCATACGTATGTGTCAATGTGGTATACATATACATACGTATACATGGAGGTATATACGGTTATACACATACACACGCTACCTATTGTCTGTAGCTATAAATAATATTATATTATTATTACCTGATGACTTTACATTTATATGAAATATATATTTATATTTTGGGTATATGCTAAACTAGCTCACGATATATTTATATTTGTTAAAATATATATTTTTATATATATATTAAAGATTATATATAATATTATTATAGTTATATTAAAATATATATATATTAAATACTCGGGTATTTAAATATTTATATGTTTAATATATTTAAAAGGACTATAATAATATTTATATAATAAAATATATAAAGGAATTATATTTTAATATTATAAGTCTCTAAAAGTGAAAATAGATTATATTTCACTTGGAGTAAATATATAAATATATATGATTAAATATTTAAAGTGTAAATATTTATAAAATTCAAAGGTGATAAAATTAAAAGATTCAAATCTTTTAATATGAGCAATGTTAATAAAGCAAACTATTGAAGAGAATGGTCGCTAGTCTTAAGGAAAATATAAGCCTTCATAAAGTATCGAGCTTTTTTTTTTAACATAAGGAAATAATATGAATCAAATATTTTGGAGGTAACATTTGAAAATAAACCAAAAATATGGCCGAGAGTTTTTCCCGTGAATGAAAGAAAGCTTCAACGCAGCAAAAAAAAAAATGGAGGAAAGTTTCAGCGCTGGAGAAGAGGAAACACCAGCCAAATAATGTGTGTTGTAGCAAGCAAAAACTTAACAAAATCGCAGCAAGCATGAGTCATTCTCTTTCAGGTGCCAAAGAGAGACGTTTTTTTCTGTAAGTGGCGAATTTTGAGCTTTGGGTTGAATAAATCTGGTAATGCTGGCTCCAAGAGGGTCGAATCACTCCTTTTTGTGATGACATAGGGTTTATAAGTCTACCATGTAGCATTTGACTAAGTCTGGACGCCTTGTTGTCAGTTTACATGCCCACAATGAAGGAATTTGTTGCAATTACGGGCCTATAAATACACGCCCAGCCATTCATTGTTTCATATCCTTTGAGCAATTTGATTCCTGCATTTTTAAGAGCTTCCTTGTCCATTATCTAAAGTGTTGTGCTTTTCTCTATTACTGCATTTTTCCATTTTGCTGAGTGTGAGAATTATAGAAGCTTTTATCAACAAATGTCAATATACTGTGCTAAATTCCTTTAAGCTTTGAGAGGAATGAATCTATATTTGAATTGACTGCTATTAGAGAAGTGCCATTTGTGAAGAGCAGTGTTCCACGGGGACGCGTCCCCCCCCCCGAAAAACCACGCGCACCTGAGACGAGGACGTTTTCGAGACGGGGAAACACCTGGGAAACGTCCCTCCGCCGTCCCCCCGCCATCTCCAAGTACCCCCGTCGTCTCCTCTTGGAGGGAGACGTTTCCCTGTCGTTTCTGGTAGGGAGACACTAGGGAAACGCCCTGGAGACTTACCTACGTCTCCTCCATATGAGAAACGTCTCAAAAAAAAATATAATAATAAGTTTGTGTTAAAAAATTTAAAAACATAAAAGTTTAATATTTATAACCTAAAGTTTTATTTGATGTTTTTTTTGTCTTCTGAGTCTTCATCGTGCGACTGGAGCTTCCGCAGAGAACACTGAAAGTGAACACAAGAGATTTGCGTTTGGAGTTTGGAGATCGAAATTTACAGTCAGCAAGGTTTTTTGACTGGTGCATTCGACTCAAGATTTGAGGTATTTTATTTTTCTAAGTTATCTAGGTTTTTTTTTGCAGGTTTTTTCCTCCGCCCTCCGTTTTGGCTCCACGTAGCTTCTACAAACCCCGCGACCATTGCATTCCATGAGCGGACATCTCTGTGAGGCATCCAGTCAAAAACCACGCAGCCCAGCACTGCGTTGTCAGTGCTTCCACATTTTGCATTCACGGGAGCCATAAAAATTTAATAAATTAATAATTATTATTATTAATTTTAATTTTTTTTTAAATTTTAAATCATAAAATAAAAATATTAAAATGTATAGTGTTTACACCTGCTATTTGCATTTGCTTGAAAGTTCCTAAAGCCTTTTACAGTCCAGTGAGTCCACTGTTTTGAATGCATCCATTCTGTGCAACTGCATATCCTGCAATCAATGCATTCCATGAGATGACATCTCTTTGAGCCTTTAAGTTGAGGCATACTGTCAAAATGTTCACATGTCTTGTCTATGCTTCCACATTTTGGCATTTTGCATACATGTCTACCAGGGCAGTTGCAACTACAACATCTAACAAAATTCCTCTATACTCAGATACTATCAAAAAGTTCACAACTTCACACTCACAGGCAAAGTTCAGCTTTACACCTGCCAGTTGCATTTTCAATGTTTCATTTTAATTTTTTCCTGAAGGCTGAAAGTTTTTGAAGCCTCTTTAGCAAATCCATTTTGTGCATATCCTCCAATCATTGCATTCCATTAGATGACATCTCTTTGAGGCACGCTATCAATTTAAATTTAAAAGTTACTGTTAAAACTTTGAAATGGAAATCTCAAATCAGATTATCAAAACAGAAATTTTCAGAATTTCAATTTCTGATAATCTGATTTCAAAATTTAAAATTTCTGATACATCATATTGCTTTTTTATTTTCATCTTTTGCAATAAATTATAGAGGTCTGATTTTGTTTTTAAATCTTTTTTGCAGCCTCATTTGACATTATCATAATGAGTTCAATCAATAGAACTAGAAGTGACGATGAGTTTAAGGGTGAAGAGGTTGAAGCAGAAATTGGAAGTGCAAGTGAAAATGAATCTGATGATTCAGATTTCCAAATAGAAGAGGGTGAACATGACTCAAATACTCAGACTCAAGCTGAAGCAGGTTCTATTGAGAATAGAAAAGATAAATGTCTTTCAAAAATCCTCCAAAGATATGCCAAGGGCCCCTTTGATCCAAAATCACCATTAAAACAATTTGCAACTAAGATGCCGACACAGCTTGGGACACGTGGGGGCACCAAAAAGTGGGAGTGCCACCTTTATCATCTTGACTAGTTTGGGAGCATTACTAGAACTAATGCTCACTTTCTTCTTATTCAAGGCAAAGGTGTAGATGTTTGCAGTAAGGTGGAAAAAAAATGTGAAGTATAGAGCTGAAATTTTAAAATTATGGGGTACTAATGAGGAAGCAACACCTATGACTGCTACACTGGGACATAGGAGTAAGGGTCATTAGATTGCAGCAGTTTCTACTTCTACTTTGCAGAGTCAAAGGCCACCAAATCCATTCAGTTCAGGTGCAAGAGAGCCTAAGGGGAAACGTAAAGTGGCATCTTCAAGTTCACAACCATTGGCAGATTTATTCAAAGCACAAGCAAAGGATGAGGCAAATGATGCTATTGGAAAATTCTTCTTTGCCAATGGCATTCCATTCCATGTGGCTTGCTCTCCTTATTATAAGGAAGCTATATCAAAGGTAATAAGGGCAAGACCATCATATGTACCACCAGGGGAGACTAGATTGAGGACAACAATCTTGGATCAAAACTTTTCCAAGATTAATATTTTGATGGAGAAGATGAAGAGAACCTGGGTCACAAGTGGATGCAGCATAGTCATGGATGGGTGGACGGACATTAGGCATCGTCCACTCATCAACGTCATGGTCACATCTACAGCGGGCCCTTATTTCCTTAGGGCTATTGATTGTTCAGGGCATAACAAGGATGCTCATTATCAATTCCAGATCCTCAAGGATGCCATAGAGGAGGTTGGGCCACAAAATGTGGTGCAAGTAGTGACAGATGCGGCCCATGTGTGTAGAGCTGCAGGGAAGTTGGTTGAGGCAGCCTATAGACACATTTGGTGGACTCCTTGTTGTGTGCATGCTATGAATAATGCACTTAAGGACATGGGTAAAATCAGTTGGATCAAATCAATTGTGAGCGATGCTAAAGATGTGCAGATGTTTATCTGCAACCACCATACTTCACATGCACTTTTTAGGACCTTCTCCAAGAAGGAATTCCTGAAACCTATAGAGACTCAGTATGCATCATACTTTATTCTCTTGGAGAGGATGCTTGAGTTGCAAGAGCCATTGCAACTAATGATAATGACAACAGAGTGGAAC
>VDFB02280574.1:0-17847 GCA_007258455.2 Sequoia sempervirens
TATTTTTAGGAAAACCCCTAAAAATAGGACCTTTCCAGAATCAGTTGAAAATTATTTTGATAGGATAATATGACTTAACGATTACACTAGTCAAATCAAAATCACCAAAAAGTTTGGTTTACTTTGGTGGGTCTATTTCATTTTTTTAGGAAGAAAGATAGGACATGTGAGGCCATTAATGGCAGAATGGCCAGTACCAAGTGTCGAGATCTAAGCCTCAAAACCTCCAAGGAAGAATCCATGGTGAAAGATGCTCGAAAAGATGCTTTGCGACGGAGGGGATTTTCAAAGGTTGAAAAATGCTGAAATTATTCTAAGTCTAGAGAATGCACGACCCACTACAACAAAGAAGCTACGCAGTCAATGCCTTAGTGAAATTTCCAAAGCACCCGTACACGTGTAATGGTGAAAGCAATTGCAATGGTGACCGCATTCGCGTCAACGACAACGGTAATCAAACCAATCAAGCAAGACAACGAACACAAAGTGCGAGAGGTGAAGATCTTCACAAAAGGTGATGACACTGAAGCCAAAAGGGCCCTTGCTGGCCAGGGGCGCCCATGAGTTCAAAAGGTCAAATGCAATTACCAACTTTTGTCGAGACAGTCATCTCCTTCATAATTCTGCTGGCTTTCCAACGCATCATCAAGCGAATTCACCAAATTCATCAATCACCGGCAAACAGAGACGAAGACAGAAGATGCTAAAAGAAAAAGCCATCAAGGACGACAGTCTAACAAGGGAAAAAGAACCCCTATAGCTCAAGGACGGCCAAGAATGAAAGGTATCAGATGCCAGTCTTTGGATTGGCAATCTCCAGATGATCTCTGATACAACCCAGCTTTGTGATAGATCCTGCATCCAGTAAACGAGACATACCAAACGGCAGTAGTTGTTGATCATCCGAGCACATAAAACGGAGGGTAAATTGATGGACATCAAGGCAAAAGAGCCCCTACTGGCTAGGGGCGCCTATCATTTTGGGCAACTAAATGAAGTTTTCAGTAGATGTTTTCTACAAGGCATTTGCTTAGCATCCTTTCAGCTTCGCGATCAATCCAGTTGCGAGCTCACAGGACCTGTCACGCACTCACAAACGAAGATCAAGCGTAAAGTGTTGGAAGCGAAGGCAAATTGAAGGACATGAAGAATTGACTAAGTATCAAAGAAAATGCACCTTCCTAGAAATAGGTGCCCAACTTTTTGGGCAATCAGATGCAGTCTTCAAGCTTCGTAACTTCAGGGAAGTCCTTCTTTGTCTTGATCAATCTCCGTAATGACATCGTCAACAAATTCAACAGAAAAATCAAACATCTGACAACGAAGATCAAACTTGGGTTGTTCGTGAAAGGTTGTAAAGTGAAAATTATAACACAAAGGTCAAAGGCACCCCTGTAGGCCAGGGGCACCTAAACTTTTGGGACCTCTTAAACAACTTTCATGACCTGCAAGGTCAATTATCCTTTCCGGGACTAAACTAGTTATCCATTCCATATCTCGGCACATTCACCGAAATCATCAGTCATCAGTGATCTCAAATCAAAGCACTAAACGTCAAACTGGATAAATTGAAAAGCATCCAAGAAACTAAGTCTGGTGAAAAATGCACCTTTTTGGGAAAAGGCGCCTAAGAATTTGAGGCATCAGATTTAGGTTTTAAGCTTTGTAGCTCCCAAGCACACCTTTTCAAAGTTGATCCAACTCTACAATATATCTGTCAACAAGGCTTCAGGATCAATTGAGCAACCAGAATCAAGGATCAAACAGAGGCACTTTGTTGTACCCAAACCAAATTTTTTGCTTCATCAAGGCATTTTGCTTAAGATAGTCTAAACCTTGCTAACATGATGTCAAATACAATTTTTGGGCAATATCAAGCATGGAGTGTTGTCAGTGTTTTGTCAGTCAAAGGCAGTATCCATTGATCAAAACCTGAATCAGAGACTCAAAACGAAGCATTTCACGGTGGAGGAGCATTTCACGACGATAATTATACTTTTGAATGGTCATTTCAATGACCAAGATGATGATTTCAATGGTCAATTTTTGAAGATTTCTCAAGGAAAAGGAAAATTGTGCCCCTGTAGCCCAGGGGCGCCCTTCTTTTTGAAGGCCTAGATTTTGTGGTAAATGCTCATGAATACAGTCAAACTCTTCAGAATTACTCCAGTTATCCGATGAGCTATCCTGCAAGGCTATCCAAGACTCGTAACTCCGGTAACTGGCAACAGAAGTTCAAGATTCCAGAGGTTGCAGTTTGCAAAAGCTTGTCATTTATCAACTTTTGCGCCCTTGTAACTCAAGGGCGCACTTCTTAATGGAGGTTTAGATCTTGGTATTCCTGATTGTAGATACATTCAATCTTTTCACGACTAGTCTGCCTATCCGACGAGCTATCGAATGCAGTCATCTGAGTCCCAGAGCTCCGACAGTCGACGTCAAAAGATGAGCTTATGAGGAGAGTTCACATCATAGGAATTTCTCAAATGGTGAAATTGCGCCCCTGTAGCTCAAGTGCGCCTTTCAAAATGACCCTTGAGACGGCAGAGTTTGCAGATAAGGTCTTCCTGACATCTATGCTACTCTAGTCTGGCTTCGCGATGCACCAACTTGCTTGTTAATCTGAAATTCTAAAAGATTGTGGCAGAGATTCTACCAGGCACGTAATTTAGCGGGCAGAGAAAAATGTAAATTTCATTGTACTTTTGTAGGCCAGGGGCGCCTAGCCTTTAGGCCTGTCAGATGAGGTTATTGACGTTCGAAGTCTTCACGAGACTTGAGCGCAATTACTCCATCTATCCAACGAGCCCAGCCGTTAGCCTCCGGGATTTGGCAAACGCTCGTACGTGCGAGGTCTTTTGTGAAAGACTGTAAAATGAAGACAGCTCAGAAAAATGGCCAAGTCTGGTCGTCTATTCCATCTTGGGAAAGGCGCCTTTCTATTTGAGGTCTTAGAAGCAATTTTCTTGCTTCGTCACCTCCAGAGACGTCTCTCGTAGGTCTTTTTGGCTATGCGTAGAAACAGACGGTGCTTGAATCAGGTCATCCCAGCTCCAGATATCAGAGGTCAAAGTAGGGCATCTGGTTGAGAGTTGTACTTTCGTCAAAATGGTGTTTGTGCCTTTCCAGGCCAGGGGCGCTTTTACTTTAGGGGTTCTTAATGCACTTTTCAGATGCCTTGCGTATATTCGTTGGATGCGGAATACTCCTAGTCATGCAGTGAGCTTGTTTGCCAGTCAGCAGGGTTCACCGTTCGTTGTCAGCAGCCGTTTGAAGCGTCAGATGGCAGTATGGGGAAATGGTTGTCTGGTACCTGAAAATCAATTTAATCAAGGGCACCTAATTCTTTGACGTGTTAAATGATGGATTTTGCAGTGATGACTCCCAGCAGACATTTCTTACTTGTTCTGCAGGCGTCGCAATGAATACACCTGCTTAGTCTCAGCATCATCTGGTCACCCGGAAATCAGTGTCAAAGATGGCCAGTTGTAACTTTGTAGTCAGCTACAAAGTAGGAAGTTAATAAAAAACGTGATATCTTGAGCAAATGGACGCCTATGAGGTCAAATGAGGACTTTTCGAAATTAGTAAAGTTCGCCGGACGAGTTCAAATGCTTTACATGGTTTGTCAACTAAATAAAATAATATTAATTTTTTAAATTGCATGCCAGCATGAAAGGTGGTGATTTTGTCCAATAAACTATTTTTGGCGCCCCTTTGTGTTGTAAGATGAAATTCGCATGTGGTTGGCAACTGAATATTATTTTATTATTTTTATTCCGGACTTCGACTCAGTGTCAATGTAACTGGAGGGGGTCCAATCAGAATCATTCTATTTTAGTCGAGGTTTTAAATCTTACAGTCAACAATATGGTGTGAATTCTCTTTATTTAAGCATGGCGCCATCATTAATCATTCATCCAGCTTAAGAAATTCGTATTTCTTCAGAGCAGAGGCGAGTTTTCACATGTTGGGCGAATTTATCATCAATTTCTAGTGGCGATTGCATCAAACAAATTTCTTTGCAGGTTCAAGTTCACAATTATCAGCAAGTTTGAAGAATAAGGGGCGATTTTCACAGAAGAACATATAAAAAAAAGTCTTTCTCCTCTTTGATTCTCAAATTTCTCTCAAAATACAATTCGCATATTCCTGAAGTTGGCAGAATTGGACAAGTCTAAACATCTGGATCATTTCTATATAGCTTCCTCGAATTAAATTCGTGCGCTTGAATTTTTAGGAATTTTTAACTCTAGAGCATCCATTCTCGAGTTTCTAATTTTCTCAACTGAAAATTCTTTGCATGGTCGAGTAGAAGTCAGATTTTCGCATTTTTTACGTTCTGGGTTGTCTTAGAATTTTTTTCTAGACAAAACCCATATCTCATATTTTTCGCCGAAAATAACTCTTCAATAGGCTATTTTTAGCCTCAGCGGGCTATTTTTAGCTTTCCAGAAATCTTGTCAGAACATAGTCGAGTTCACAGTCAACAGGCAAGTTTTTCAGAATGCAGTACACTCAGCTCAAATATAGGACCAAATCAGTCCTTACTCACGACTTCATCGGGACAGTTGAGACGAATCTTCACAAGGTGTTGCCAGAAGCAGTCTTAGATCCAGTTAAGATCAGAGATTCGATTATTCAAAACATTCAGCAGTCTGGGTTATTAGAGGCCGCTTCCATACATATCTTCGTTCATTGTGTTGAGTTCATGATGTCTTGTATTAAGCATTACAACTCTGCTACTCGTGAGATAGTGTCAGTAGATGGACAAGTCATTTGCAGTCTCAAGCCTTTGGACATTGAAAGAAGTTTTGGTATACCTCAGCTCCCGAACAGTCTAGTTATTTCTATGGAGCAGTGCGAGCATGCATTCAACGCTGATGTGGACAAGTGCCAAAGTAAAATGGCAGAACGATGGTTAAAGCAAGCGAGGAACAAATTGCTAAACAATGTGGGTCGTGGTGAGTACAAGGATGAATACTCGATTCTAATTACACTCTTGAATCGTGTCTCAGGTCAATCACATGCAAATGTTTTCCAGCCTTGGATGTATTACATTATTGGTCGCATCTTATCTGGGCAAGAGCATTATGACTGGGCATCCTTCATCAGCGATGTTATTCACAAGCAGATCACCGGTTTCTTAGTTGCTCATGAGTTTCACATGTGTTCTTATCTCGTGTACTTGATTGCTTATCAGGGTCAATTCCGAGGATTAAACACCGTGGGCATTCTCAGTGTTCAGAAAGTCTATCACTATTATAATCAGCTTGAGTTCACTAAGGCTGAACGTCATTTCAAGCGTGTTCACGAGGCTTTCCTGACTTATACAGTGAGAAATTTGGACCGGGAGTTGCACATTCGTATCTCAGCAATTGCTAGAGCAGCGATGGATGGTTGGGCGGATTGGTTTATTCAGTTCCCGACATACACCTACATTCGAGTATATGGATTTACAGGAAATCCAGCTATGCTTCCACGTTATCCTTCAGACAAGACAGTTTTTATGGAGTTCCTAAGGCAGTTGCATGATGTTCATCGTCATTTGCGTCGCAAGCATAGACCAGCTGCCAACTTTCCTTTTCAGTTTGGAATGTATTGGTGCAAGACGGCAGTTGATGCCAAAACTGCAGGACAGGAGCTCAAGAGATATCATCTCAAGTATCTTGTTGAGGCACGTGCCTATGATCTTTGGGGTCATTACACAACTCGCCTTGCTAGTCGCGCATATCATGAGCCTTCTATGGAGGATTATTGGGAAAACTGCGCGGACGACTTTGAGGTTCACAAACGTAGCTATGGCCGCTTCTCTCTCTCACAGATTTTTGTTTTCTTGTCAAAAGATGTGGGAGGTTTATCAAATGATGAGGGAGAAGTTCTTCCTCAGTTTTTCAGAGAGTAGGTTGACACACAACCGCTGCCAGTAGTTGATTGGTATGCCAGGGAGTATGCAACAATAAAAGAGAGGTCAAGTAGAGTTATTCAGAAAAGTATACTTTACCTCGATAGCAAGAAGACTAGAAGGGTAAGTGTGCCTAGAGCAGAGCCGCCAGTGGTGAATCCTTCGCTACCTTCCTCGTCAAAACCTAAACAGAAGAAGAGGAATAACCCTCCCAAGAAAGGTCAAGCGCCAAACAATTCAAAAGGCAAGGCGCTTGCAACTAATACATGTACGGAGCCTAACAGACAGCCTATCACAGAGCCAGTTCAGAGGCCAGTTCAGAGTCCACCAGTGCCTAAGGTTCAGCCTCAAGTTTCTATACCAGTTCCAGAGCAGTCACCAGCACCAATTCACATTGAATTGGATTTAGACTCCCCATCTCGCAGCAGTTCCTCTACATATTCACTCTCGTCACAACCTCATGTTGCTAGTACAGATCCTTCCAGTAGCATTAGCCGAGATCAATCTTGGATTGAGGCCCAACTGGGAAGGAAGAGGAGGCAGCCATCCTATGTCCTTAATCATTCAGATTTTGATCAGGTTTACCAGACAAGAGGATCAAGAACATGGTCCACGTGGAGAGGAATACTAACATGGAGATCATCGTCGAGACTGCTATACCTCCACAGGTGAAGAGCTTGGACGAGTTGGAATCTCAGGACTTCGAGGTTATCACAGTCAACCTTGGTCGTAGCACACGCCAGACTCAGGTTGATCTCCTACAAGTTGCTACAGATAGTGACAGGGATAGAATGCTGAAGGACAGAGAGGATAAGGCAGCCCTCAAGGCTGAAATCAAACAGCTTCGCCAGTACATTTCTAGCCTTGTACACAGGTCAGATGTCATTGCCACACTCCCGCCGATGCTTGAGCCTCCAACAGAACAAGGTCAACTTAATCATTTAGTTGCATATGGCAAGCGTTTGGATGAATGGGAGGAGATCGTTGCTAGAGGTTGTTCTATGCTTACAAAGTTATATCAATTGCGGTACAATGCACGAGAGCTCCGTCTACGTCTCCAGAATGAGGAGCGAGACATGGCGATTAATAGACCCCGGGATGAGGTTATGATTGCTCACCTAAGTATGGCATATGAATCAGTCACAGATGCAGAAGATAGAGAAGCTATCTACTCTTGGAAAACACAATTGGTTTTCAAGGCAAAGATAGAGGAGACTATGGTGTCAGAGTTGGCTGAGAGTAGAGAGCATGTTACTAGTGCACTCCGGTTTGTGAGGACTTCAGTATCTCGTTTACCGTGCCAACATCAGATCGAGGGTGGTGCGTATGTTGAGCTTACTGATGTACAGTCAGAGCTCCAAGCACTCATTCATACTATTTTTAGTGGGGAGACCGTTGGTTGTAAGATTAATCAGCTTACAGTCATGTCAGCGTTGTTCGATGAAGCAACCAGGAGCAGAGGTGAACTTCAGTCCCAAATCACAGCTGGTGAGGACATGCTGTACAGGCATAGCATTCTTTGACAAAGTATCAGAGCTCCAGATGTTGATGCAGTTAACAATCTCGTTGAGAGATTGGTTGCTCGAGATCACAATCAGTAGACTTTCGTTCCCACCTCTCAGAATAGAAATTATACACAGGAGTTTAACTTGGCGTTACCTTCTCAAGTTAACTCACTATCTTATCTCATGCATATCTATTCTGAGATCAGCTTTATTTACTTGGAGTTTTATTTAGGGTTTACGTTAACTGATGGTAGTGTTCCAGTTAACATGCTTTCAATAAGGACGTGCATGCTTGCACAATTGTCCATTTTTAGATTAGATGTTTCGGTTAACTAATGGTAGTTTTCCAGTTAACTGTATAGTTTCCTTTATTAGGGTTTAGCAATAAATCTTGCATGCATTGCAAGACTGTAGTTGACTCAAGGTGATTTTAGGGTTCCCTACACCTTTCGATGTCTATAAATAAGAGCTTTCAATCATTTGTACATAACTTTTGCACGAGAGAGAAATATATGCTGTGCCTACCTTGCCTTCAATATTGCTCGTTTTGTATCTGTTCATGCGGTTTTACTATTATAATGAATTGTTATGCCACTTGGGTTTCATGCAATTATAATGGTGAATTCTTTCCTTAGTTAGATCGACTCTGTTTTGTGTTCAATAAACTTGTTCAAATTGAGTGATAGATGTGCCACCTTGCCTTCAAGTTGAGAATCTGTACTTGGTTATCGTGTGATGTGTGTGAATAATAAACTTATTCAGATTGAGCTGATAGTTGTGCCACCTTGCCTTCAAGTTGAGAATTTGTACTTAGTTTATCGTATATTGTTGTTTCCAATAAGCCTATTCAAACAAGCAGATAGTTGTGCCACCTTGCCTTCACGTTGTGAGTCTGTACCCGGCTTATCGTCAGATAATCATTCCCGCTCCGTTTCCTCATGCTCTGAGTTCTTGAGGGGATTGGATAGTTTAAGTTAGTTTTGTGAGTTGTAGTTAAGCAAAACCAGAAAATACTTAGCTACAACGTATAGAGTTTTCGTGAAAGCCTTGTACCTCTACAACTGAGACAAAAAGACAGGATATAGTTTAGTTTACTTTCCTTTTCAAAGCACTTTTGTCAAGCACAACGAGGGAGCTTCCCCTCCTAATTTGAAGAGCACTCATTGCGTAGTGTGCATAGCTGTCTGTACCAACTTGCACTCCAGAGGTGTTAGTTGTTACGCCAACACACTTCATCATAGAAAAAGGATAAAAAATCTTCAACTCCTCAACTTGGACACCTAAAGTCAGAGTAGGCCCAGTTGACTGAAGTTGAGATATTTTGAAGGCCTCTTCATGTCTAAAACATCCCCAAATTGGTGGAAACTGCCCCAGTGAACTCCTGATCAGGTAGATTGACTCCTCAATCAGCATGTTGGCGCCTAAACTTGATTGCTTCCACATCAAATGTTATTTATCAAGCTTAGGCGTCCATTATTCACTATTTCTTTGTAGGTTGAAGCTCAAGCACAAGTATTTTTCTCTCCAAAGTCATTTGAAGATCTAACAAGAAGCCTTTCTTAGCGTTCTTCATGTTTTCAAGAACAAGTTGCACAAAGGAGCAATTTTTCAAGGTTTATATCTCTAGGTATGATTTTCTTGAAGATTCAAATGGGCGGTTTATAACTTCTAAACTTCTCCCCCTCATATTTCTTCTAGCTTCTCACACTCACATTTCTTCTATTTTAGTCTTAAATCTTCTTACGTGTCCAAGTAAACAATAGTTTTTCACAGATCTGGTCTTTTGGGTATGATCAGCACAACAAATTCAGCAAAACCCATGTGCCAAATTCTTCTAGAGAAAGTTGTCCTGCTGCCCCTTTTTTAGGGTTTTCCAGAAAAATTCACAATTTCAAAAGCAAACAAACTGGGTTTGTTTAGCATTGAAGCGCCTACAATAGCCATGTGTCAGATGTTTCAAGAAAATTAGTGCTTCGCTACTTCTGTTGCTTCTAAAACTTTTTCCCCGAGGGGTTCTTCCATGTACAAGGAAAAGTAACTTTTTGGAATTTCTGACATTTTAGATCCATTCAAAAAATTATTCCCAACAAAACCCACATCTCAGAAATTTTCGTGAAAAGTACTTCTCGGCAAGGCTATTTTTAGCAGTTGCAGAAAAGTTGTCTAAACAATATCCTGTGCCCAGTCAATCTTCAAGGTTTTCAAAATGCAATTCTTCCAGGTTGAATACAAGACCAAAACTATCTTACTTCATGATGTCCTGAAAACGGTCGACACCGATCTACATCGGGCACACCCAGAGGCCAACTTTTCTTAGATTGCAAGAGGTCACGAAAGGTAGCTATTCCAATCACAGAGCCGCCACCGGTTATCACCACGCTACCTTCTACTTCCAAAACAAGACTCAGAACTATGACATGGAGTAACCCTCCTAAGGGAAGCAAATTGTCAGGGAATACAAAGAGCAAAATGCCAGTTGCTAATGTAAATTAGCAAGAGCAACAATTGGAGACAGCCACAAATACAGCTAAGACAGCACCTGAGATAGAAGCAAATACCGTTGGGACAGAGCATAGCAAAGAGTAGGCCTCAAGATGAGATCACCATCTCGAACTTGAAGATGGCATTTGAATTAGTCACTACAAAAGCAAACAAACAACAACTTTTCACTTGGAAAGAATAGCTTATCTACAAGGTGAAAGCTTATGATACAGTCTCTGCAGAATTGACTGAGTGCAGATAAAGTGTGGCAAGCGTTATTAAGTTCGTAAGGACATTGGTGACATCCATACCTTCCTAGTACCCGCATGAAGGTAGTGAATACCTTGAGCTCACGGAAGTGCAGCCACAGTTTCAGGACTTCATCCACGGTAATTTTTGTGGTGACCCTGTCAACTGCAGGTTGAGTCAAATTCCTGCCATGTCAGCAAAGCTAGATGATGTAGCTGAGAAGAGGTGTCATTTTCAAGATCAAATTACAAGTGGCGAGGAGATGCTTCGAAGACACGTCATCATCCTCAGAAGTATCAGTTGTCCAGACACAGAGACAGTTAACAACTAGTTAGAGGAGCTGATCACTCAAATTGATGAGGTATAAACTTCGAGTTAGGATGTCCCACCTTTTCCAAATAGACATTAGACAAACGGTTAACTTGATGCCTCTTTCCGAGTTAACTCGTCGTCCCACTAATCATGCATGTCTATTTTGGAGACACCTATGTAACATATGGAGTTAGTTTAGTTTAGAATTAGTTAACTGAAGTAGACTTCCCAGTTAACTGTTAGATTAGCTAATTTTAGACATAGGAATAGATCTTGCAGATTGGCAAGAACTAAGTGTTAACTCAAGGAGATTTTAGGGTTCCCTACTCCTTTGAGCTTCTATAAATAAGAGCAGCCTTGCTCACTATTTTTTAACTTCTATTACTACACAAAATTGTTGCGCAATTGTGCCATCAAGCTTGCAAGTCAATATTGGTTCACTCTTGGATGAGAGTTATTTGGTTGATCGCATAGTGTATGATTTCGTACCTTTGTTGTCCCAAATCTTTGTAAATCATTGAGCGAGTTTGAAGAAATAAATCAAAGAGCAATGTGCCATTTGATCCAAAGTTTCAAGATATATCAGCGTTTGTTTTTATAATCTTTTGTTCAATCTACACCTCGGACTGGCGTCGTCGTCTCCTTGGGAATTTGGAGATGAAAATTATTGTTTGATGTTGTTTTATGATCTAGAATTCAGCCTACACCTCGGATAGGTGTCGTCGCCTCCTCGAGAATCCTGATATCTAGTTCATCGTTTTGTATTGTTTCTAGTAATCTACATCTTAGCCTACACCTCGAACAGGTGTTGTCACCTCCTTGGGAATCTTGAGATTTAGCTTTTTGTACGAGTGTTTGCTTGCATAGACCTTATTCCAGCGTAGATCTAAAAGTTCAAAGCCTTCAAATGCATTCTGAGAGACGGTCGGCCCAAGTGATCCAACCATTCCCCAAATATTGCTCCTACACCCTCTCCCTCTGTTTTACTTGAGAAGGTAGGATAGTTTAGCCTAGTTGTAGTTAAAATCTGCAGAAACCACAGAAAACCTTAGCCTCAACGCATTGAGTTTTATCACCCTTGTGCCCTGCCACTGAGTAAAAAGATAGGAAACTTAGATTACTTTACTTTTTACACAATAACAGCAAAAGAGGGAGCTTCCCCTCCTAATTTGAAGAGTAGTTAATACTGTGCATAGCTGTCTGTTGCCAATACACACAACAGAGATGCAAATTGTAATGCCAAAAGCTTTCTAGCACCCATCATGGGGCAATGAGGCATAAAACTTCAAGAAAAGCTAACACTATGACACTGGAATAATCCTCTGGCATCCTATTGCATGATCCACACAAGAAGCAATGGATGGTAACAACAATAATGCTTGCGATGATGATAGAAATCAGAGGCATCCACTTTCATTACCTTGGGGTAATGTCATTGGACCTTTGGCTTTTCAGGTAAATCATGAGTTACCTTAAGGGTCAAGGAAGCACTTTCCCCAATTTCACGGCGATGGGAGTCAACACCCGGATGAACATTTTGTTGCATTCACAACGACTTGCATCGTCTTGCACGTAGCACATGAAGACATCGCAGTGCATCTCTTTGTGGAGACTCTTGTTGGGAATGTTGCCGATTGGTTCAATCATCTGAAGCCAGGCATTATTGCAAACTAGGAAACTATGAGCGAGAAATTTTTGGCAAGATTCAAACCCGTTGAAGACGGTCATATGTTGTTTGCCCAGCTTGCAAATTCAAAGATGGAACACAACAAACACATGAGGGAATTTGTAGCAAGATTTAATCGTCTTGTTACAAGACTCTCTTCTACACTCGATCCATCACCGGATTCTGCTGAGCTATTTCATAAATGCAATTCCATCAAAGATAGCCTTCTTCCTCAAGATGGAAAAAGAAACAAAGTTGAAGAGTGCACAAGAACACGCCATCAAGTTGGAGGATAATATGATCACTTCCGGCTTGATGAAAACAGATTCTATCAAATCTCTAGTTCAGCAACTGTACCAACCAAGGAGAGACAATCTTCAGCCACAGTTGCCAACATCTCCATCAAGACCAATGATTGAAGCTACACACAGTGCAGTATTTTGTTCTTTCCACGACACTAATGCAGATACCGAATCCACATGTCTTGAGAATCTGAGAATGATCCAAATCATGGGATATATTGAAGCTAATCCCAATTCTAGTTTTGTACCAACACCAAGTTCAAACGTTGTCTTACCACAAACGGACAACTTTGATGGCGACTCCACAATGGGATACTTTGAACCTGTTATTAAAGAAAAAGAAGCATACCATCGGTACGCTCTTGCGTTGAATCGTGAAAAAATTTTAATGCCTGTGTCTACGCGTGCTCAACACTTCAAGGCATAGAAAGAAGAGGAAGAAAGACGGAAATCAAACGAAAAGGGTAAAGAAGTGCCTTCCACTTCCAATCCCAGATCTTCACAAAAGAATGCTATGCCAGTTGCTCAAGATCCATCTTCAGCAAATTTTGACATCGTAGCTTCCATGATGAAGACCAAGGTACAAATCTCTCAACTGGAATATCTTCAGGATCATCGAGAACAACTAGATCAGATTCTCAATGTTGTAAAGAAGCAAGTTGTGCTCAAGTCATCTGTTCCAGCAGAAGAAAAGCCTAAAATGGGTCCTGGTAATTATGTGGCTCTATCAGAGATAGAAACTGAAGACCAGAACATTGCTTGTTCTGAAAAGAAACTGACAAAGGATACAAGGTCATGGACAATATAGTTTGATGGAGGTTTTTCAACAACAATTTCAAGAGCAGGGAAATGATCACCTCCCCTAAAGAACAGTCGTACCCAGTTGCATGTTTCCCGCAATTGGAGTTCACTGAAGCTGAGAAAGAAGCACTTTTGTTAGGCCTAAAAAATGCCGAAGACATGGGAATCAAACTCCTATGTGTTAAAGGCGATCTACAACTGATCGATGAGTCGATCAAAGGATATTTTCAGTTCAGAAAAGATCACCTATGACATTACAGAAATCGAGTTTGGAACTCAATCGATTGGTTTGAAGAATTCAACATCCCGAGGATAGACTACAAAATGCGTCAAGGGTATCAGCTTTCCCATTTGCATCATATTCTGACTTTTGTCAGAGTACATTTACTTGGATATATGAATACCTGAGAATCTTCATCCTAGAGGGATTGTCTCTTGCAATTCCCATCAGAAGAGAAGTAAAGCCTTTCAGGAAAAAGCAGCATCGATAGAAGGCTTTCACCAATGTCTTGCAGCAGACACTTTCAAGCAAAAGCAGCATCGATGGAAGGCTTTCACTGCTGTCTTGCAGAAAACAATATCCAAAGCACTTCACCCCTTCGGAGGTGGAGTATTTTTCTTTTAGTATTTTTTCTTTTCTGTTTTCCATTATGTCGTAATGTATTTCCCCGTTACATAAAGTATTGTCGTGTTTTAGGTGATTTCTTAGGTAGTCTTGTTTTTTAGGTAATTTTGGAGAACTCCAACTATTAGGTGAATTAGGAAATAGTCCTAACTCCATTGCCCAACTAATAAAGATACTGGTCTACGAAAACTAGTGATTCTCGGTTCTCCTATGTCATAAGTATCCGACATGGTCACCAGACAAAGCCTAATGTTGTACCCAAAATAAATTTTTGCTTCAATAAGGCATTTTGATCAAAATGGTCTAAATCATGTAAAATTGTTGTCAAAAGTACATTTTAGGTCAAACAAAAAATAGGCTTTTTGTGGGTTTATGTCAAGGAGGATACTTGCAAATTTCTAAAAAAATTGAAAATTAGGGTTTCATACCCCTATCTTTAGGAAAACCCCTAAAAATAGGACCTTTCCAAAATTAGTTGAAAATGATTTTGATAGGATAATTTGACTTAACGATCACACTAGTCAAGTCAAAATCACCAAAAAGTTTGTTTTACTCTGGTGGGTCTATTTCATTTTTTCAGGAAGAAAGATAGGACCTTCAAGGCCATTAATGGTAGAATGGCTAGTACCAGGTGTCAAGATCTAAGCCTTAAAATATCCAAGGAAGAATCCATGGCGAAAGATGCTCGAAAAGATGCTTCGTCACGGAGGGGATTTTCAAAGGTTGAAAAATGCTGAAATTATTCTAAGTCTAGAGAATGCACGCCCTACTACAAGAAAGAAGCTACGCAGTCAATGCCTTGGTGAATTTTTTAAGGCACCCGTACACACGTAATGGTGAAAGCAATTGCAACGGGGAACGCGTTCGCGTCAACGAGAGCGATAATCAAACCAATCAAGCAAGACGATGAACGCAAAGTGCGAGAGGTGAAGATCTTCACAAAAGGTGATGACATTGAAGCCAAAAGTGCCCCTCGTGGCCAAGGGCACCCATGAGTTCAAAAGGTCAAATGCAGTTATCAACTTTTGCCGAGACAGTCATCTCCATAATTCTACTGGCTTTCCAACACATCATCAAGCGAATTCACCAGATTCATTAGTCACCAGAAAACGGAGACGAAGACAGAAGATGTTGAAAGCAGAAGCCATCAAGGACATCAATCTAACAAGGGAAAAAGCGCCCCTGTAGCTCAAGAATGCCCAAGAATGAAAGGTATCAGATGCCAGTCTTTGGATTGGAAATCTCCAGGTGATCTCCTCTGATACAACCCAGCTTCGCGACAGATCCTGCAACCAATTCACAAGACATACCAAACGACAGTAGCTATTGATCATCCGAGCACGTAAAACGGAGAGGGTAAACTGATGGACATCAAGGAAAAAGAGCCCCTGTTGGCCAGGGGCGCCCATTATTTTGGGCAACCAAATGAAGTTTTCAATAGGTGTTTTCTACAAGGCATTTTCTCAGCATCCTTTCAGCTTCACAATCAATCTAGTTGCAAGCTCACGGGACCTATCAAGCACTCACAAACGAAGATCAAGCGTAAAGTGCTAGAGCCGAAGGAAAATTGAAGGACATGAAGAATTGACTAAGTATCAAATAAAATGTACCTTCCTAGAAATAGGCACCCAACTTTTTGTGCAATCAGATGCAATCTTCAAGCTTCGTAACTTCAGGGAAGTCCTTCTCCGTCTTGATCAATCTCTGTAATAACACCGTCAGCAGATTCAATAGAAAAATCAAACATCTGACATCGAAGATGTAACGACCTATCCCTTGTGTAAATTTTATTTTTTTAATTTACTCCAAACATATAAAGGTAACAAGTAACAAAGACATTACAATAAAATCTTTCCTTTCCTCATTGATAAATGCATACAAGTTACAATATATTTCCACATGAATTCCATTTTCATTGCAAATATAAATCAGAGTACAAAAGTAAAACAATTACATACATAGCTTGAGAGCTTTTGAACAAATAGTAGTAAGACAGTCCAGGTTCATTTCCTTTCAAATCTTGGTGCATCGGTCGCTTGTTGTGGAGGAGAAACATCACTCGGGTGCTTTTCCGCCAACCATAGACTTATAATGCAATCCCCCGCACACCTATCGTTCGATAGATGGCCCTCCCTTGGAAAGAAGAGATTGGTAGGGTATCTGTTAATGATTACCAACTGAACATAATGTTGTGTCCTACACAACTAGAACCTTGCTATTTCACAATCTCAAACTAGTATAAGGATCACAATGAACTAACAATGTAGTCTCAACTAACTCACATCTATGTGGAAGTTGAACATTTCACTACTTTGGCCAAAGTATTCTCATTTAGTACTTCAAATGAAGGTCATCTATCATAAACACTACTCAGGGCTGATTTGACTTAAGGCTATCTTACACTACGCATAGGCTTAGTCCTTCACTAGATTATCTATCACCCCTGACTATCCTACGACAATCTAATCTACTAGAAATGAACCAGCATAACAAGTAAATCACTTAATCCCTCCTATACTGGAAATCTTTAGCCTAGGAGTCTCTCAAGCTTACCTTAGTTAACCTAATAAATTTAAGCTGACTGATTATACTTGACTCCTGTCCTCATTTCAATCCTAATATATATCAGCTAGTAAAGCCATATTCTCCTTCTATGGAGACAATACAAAATATGCAATTTCACACTTAAATGCATTTTAAATCTTCTCTTAAATTCTTTCACATAAATTCCCTTTACATAAATTCCCTTTTATGCATTTCAAATAAACATTTTCCTTGAAGGTTCTTTTTCCCTTTAACTAAATAGTAAATTGCATTCATGAATTAACTTTCAGACTTTGCACACACAGTAAATACAAGAAAGTAGAAACATAATGATCAAATTCAAAATTGTAAAATGATGAAGGTTTCATGCCTGTTTATACGCTTTCTCTCCAATATGCACTTCCAGACCTTCTCTCAATAAAGCCCTCAGTACTGAATGGCTTCTCACTAAAAACAGACTTCTCAATTGTTGATTACTCACTCAAAATGGACTCTTAATAAAGTATACTCACTCAAAATGGACTCTCAAATGAATACTCACTTAGCTGTAATGGAATTATACACTGCCTGTGGTAATTTTCTGGTAAATCCTTTGTCTTTTTCACTCAGAAAACAGAGTATGACTTCAGAAATATGAAATGGATAAACAAAGCTCAAAGTAATATGAAACTCGGATTCAACAAGGAGTAGAATAAAGAATGTTAAGGCGTCTATTTATAGAGCCTAAAACCCAACGATGCGGGCATGAGAAATGACAGCACTGTATTTTGAATAATTCAAAGAGATGAATAGCAGGTTTCTAACCCTTACTCATCATTTTAAGAAGTGATTCGACCTCAATTTTAGCCACCAAAACAAGAAAACTTCAACTTTGCACATGGCTTAAAGGAGAAAATCGACACCTACAGGAAACTCACCAGAAATGGCGCCAACAAGGAAATGATTCATCTTTCAAAGAATTGGTCTTGGAAAAACTCAGAACACCTCATGTTTTCACAGGCTGTGTCGCCCCTATTCCTCAGCAGGTTTGAAATTTTCTCCCAGGTGAAGCGCTCTCACGTGTTCTTCTTCTAGCACCATATTTTTCACGGGAAAACTCTTTCAATAGTTTAGAGCAAATATTTTGCTCTTATAAAATTTTATCATTTACCTTTCAAATGTTTCAATTTTCCTTTGATAAAAATGATTTAATTTCCTCCAAATGAGAATAGCCCGATTCTCATATATTTGGCTGAAGACATTTATTATTTCTCTATAATTTAACTTTAATATTTACTCCAAGTAAAATATAATCTTTTAATTTTCACTTAAGAGATTTAAAATATTATTGAACTTAGGTAAAAAGTTAATTTCCAAAGTGGAGACTAATTTTAGAAAATAATTGATTTTCATAATTTGAGAAATTAAATAAAATATAATTTCAATATATATATTTTATTATATAAATATTTATAGTC